>PVKE010010580.1:0-42151 GCA_004027555.1 Craseonycteris thonglongyai | reverse complement strand
TCTAGTGAAAACAGTCTGTTGAGTAGTTAAACTTCATTTTAGTTGATTTATTTTTTTCTTTCTTACTTCAGATTTAAGTGGATAATTCGTATCAAAAGTGGTATGACTTGTCTGAAAGTGACGTTCAACATTATGTTTTTTCGGCACTGCAATACTACTGCCACACAACAGGCAAACGCATTTACCTTTTAAATTGATGAAACAATATGATTCCTCCCAGTCTGTGTTAAAATTATAGGTTCATTTTCTCTTATTTGGTCCACTCATTTTAGGACTAAAAAAATAAAAATAAAAATAGTTATAGAACTACAATATCATATCAAATTGCCACCATAATAATAGATCACCTACCTCGCTTTTAGTTCATTTAAAATCGAATATATCAAAACACTGTGATCCTAGCTAACCTTCACAACCCGATCAGTCCAGCAACTGCAATCAAAACGGCAACTTGGCGCCTCCGGGTTGGGGGGAGGAGAGTGTAAAGAGTGCAGCGGCTACACAAGACGCGACATGTACAAAGGCGAAAGCTAGGGAAACACTTATACATACGATATCGCACACATACCAACGGATATAATAAACCTGTGTAGATACTCAAACAATATTTTAAAATTCTAACAAATGTATCAAAATAAATTATAGTTTTACTTAGTGTTTATGAAAAACTTCTGATGCAGTCAAGTAATGGCGGGCGCACACAAATCGGGTTGCGGGCACCATGGCGCCCATGGGCACGGGGTTGGGAATCCCTGACATAGTGAATATGTTGTTTCTACACCTTACTCCGTAGGACTCCATAGTTTTTAAGGACTTTTTTCGGAGATGCAGAGACGACCCTGGCACCAGGAATGTCTTGAAAAATCAAGCTGAGCGGAGGGCTAGAGCTCTTCTCACTGCTGGTTTTTATTGAGTTACATTGATAGGATAACAATCATCAAAGCATATAATGAAGAATAGGAAAGAGATTAAGAGACATTGTGGGTTAAGTACAGGGTGGGTTATTCATTAGCATAACAGGAACAAGCAGACACTTGCCATTCATATCTTTTTAACCCCAGGCTAGTAATCAATCAGCTGGTCTGGCCGGAATTCGAAGCTGCATGTACATATTCTTTTCTATAGCTAATCACAAAGGGAGGTGCTGGGGAGGCCGAGGCCTTTTCCCTAGGCCCCCAGAAACCTTTCTGTAACATTTTATATGTGCTCAAATCTATGAGGCCATTGAATATTTTCAATGGGAGAGCCCTGAAATGCATCTGGGGTCTCTGTCTAGCCCTGGAACCATTTCTGCTGTGTATGGGATTTTAGACAAATCATAATCTCACTGGGCTTTAGTTTACTTATACAGTTTCTAAAAGTTACAGAAGAATGAGAGTTTCAACACCTCTTATGTCTCTTAACATTCTGTGTTATTTTATTATGAAGAGTTTATGTACTGTTTCTCCTCTTCTATTACGTCTTCCAATTCTGAGAAATACGTCTAATGATTTGAGCTGTGCATTATTTCTTAACATTCTCCCACTGGTGTAGTCAACGTGGCTTTTCCGTCATGATGGTGGTAGTAAAGGGTTTCCCAAAATTCACGTAAGACTTGAAGTTTGCATCATTTGTGCAGTAAAGTGTTGCCAACAACAACAAAAAAGACAGCGTGACAGCTGACAGTTCAGGGTTATTAAAAATGGAGCGCTACACAAAAGAACAATGCGTTTTCATTGTTGAGCAATGAAAATTTACAATTTTTAATTATAAACCTGTGTTTTCTATTAAAATTACTTCTTGTGTGAATTTTGGGACACCCTTTAGCTGTTTTCTGAGCCCACCTTAACGGACCATCTTCTGGGTCTAGATGTGACAAAACTTTGCCTTTTTTCCCTTTTCAGAAATGCCACAGCATAGTTTGAAGTAAGTGTGTGAGTCCAGGGGAAGGAGCTCTCCTCCTCTTCCACAACTGGGCTCTAATCCTCACCTTTTAGCAGTGGCGTTTGAAGTACTGAGCAGCTGTCCAACAATTTACTTGCATAAAAATAAGCCCCCCCCCACCACCACCATCTTGTATCATTTCAGCATCACCTGCAGGAAAACAAGAGTGTATGATGACTTTATTTTTGAGTTTCAACATTTTCTTGAAAAATAAAGGGTGGTTTTATCATGAAATTGCGAAGGCTGTTTTAACTCATGTGTATTGGAATTGGGCTTTTTAAAAATGCCATTTGGAAGTGGCAGTGTCAGTAAATATTTATGACATGTCTCCATGGGTCCAGTTGGCCATTAGAAAGGGAGCAGGACACTACAAAAAGAATAAGACATATTTCTTGGAGTAATGAGAATCTTTTACTCCTTTTACATGATTGGATTGTCACAGCAGTAGCAGTCCTTGTCAAGATAGGTAAGATAGTTGTTAATCCCATTTTCCAGAAGAAACTGAGACTTGGAGAGGTTAGAGGACCTTGTCAAGCAGGGAAGTGACTGAGCTGGGTCTCAGCTGCAAGCTCCCTGATTCATACAGCTGGTGCTCTTTCTCCCATGCCATGCATACAAGGCAGTTAAATTACCGTATTTTTCGCTCCATAAGACGCACCTGACCTGCCTGGACCCACTCTCCTTCCATGGTTTCTGATCTGGCTGCCGGCTTCCCCACGGCATCATTAAGGTCCCCAATGTGTACTCTTCTTTACAGTATTCGCTCCATAAGATGCACACACTTTTTCCTTCACTTTTTGGGGGGGAAAAAAGTGCGTCTTATGGACCGAAAAATATGGTACATTGTGTGTCACAGATATTAGTGATGCATGAAATCAGGGAGGGGAAAAGGAGTGTAAAGTAGAGTGGTCAGGAAAGGTGTTTCAGAGAAGGACCTTGAAGACTTGTTAAATGGAGAATTCCAAGATGAGAGGAACCACAGGGATTCTTAAGGAGTGAACAGTTGTGTTGTCCTAATAATTAATGAAGCCATTCTTCTCTCTGGCTGTCTCTTAAGAGCTCGTCTGGCTATCGGATGGACTTGCACCTTTCGTCTTCCTTGATTTGGATGGAGGTTTGCAGTGCCAGTGTGTGCATGCACGTGAGCTGACGTGTGTGTGTCTGATGGCCTATATTGTCTCCTACCATTTGACTTTTTCTATTTTAAAAATTACCACTTAAGAGGAGATGATTTGACTGCACCTCAAGCACAGAGAAGTGAAACACCTTGGCCTTGTTCTGGTCTTTGTGGTCTTGAGGGGATTTTCCATCTGGCAGGCCTCCAGCATTAAAATAGGGGAACAGTGAAGAACCTATACGAAAAGCCCATGTTCCTTTCCTTGGGCCTGAACATTCCACTGAGAATTTTTCTTTATTAGAGTTTTTGTAGCCACATCAAGATGTTGAGGGTTCTCTTGACTGTTCTGCTAATTCTACTGAGGAGTATTGGGGCCTGGAGTTTGATGCCAAAAGGTCCCCTTTCCCATAGAACCTTCTGTCAGGACTCCCATTTGGCATGTGTGTCTTCTTGTCACTTTGGGCAATACTAGTGACAACTATAGCCCCTCTGCAGTGATTTTTACTTTGGATATGGTTTCATATTTCTAGAGAATGCCCGCCTTACTCCTTGACTACCCAAATTATTTTAGGGCAGTGACATTTTTGTTAGGTTTATTTTCAAATAAACCATCTACATGTTGCTAGATTTGAGGGACATTTCCCAAGATACTGAGCAGAGCATGTGCTGATAATGACTGAGCATGTTATAGCCCTGGGACTGTGACGTATCCATAGGGATGTCACAGAGAAGACAAGCAGCACTGCAGATGCTCAGAAGGGAGAATGCCCAATTCTTTTGCAAGGTCTGAAATGTCTTCTAAACTTCACTGTCCATTTATTTGATCAGTTGGTATTTGGACTGGGAAATGGACAGTGGGGATACTGTCCATTTCCATTCCAGAGTCAGATTTGGGGTTCAGCAGAGATGAGTTTGGCCTTGGAAATCAGGAGACCTGAGTTTAAGTCTTGTGTGGGACAGTACTGTCCATATGCTCCACAGGGAGTTAGTAGGAGTTACAGGGTGTAACGGACTGGGTGTTGCAGGGTGACAGCCTTCATGAAGTCAGTTTGAGAAATCTTGGTGAAGAGTTTCTTTCCTGGAGGATTTCCTGGAGCTTTTAACATGCTGCTGTGTACTGCTGTCCCTAGGGGAGATTATTGTATGCAGTTCCCAGGCTTATTTGGACTTGTTTCTTTAAGCATGGGCATTTTATCAGATTATTATTCCACAAAACATACCTAGGAAAACACTGCCATCAGGAATTTCTAAGCCTTAAACCTTCGAATCTGTGCAATGTTTTTGTGATTGACACAGCATCCATTCTTTGAAAAAAATAACTAGTTAGCCCTCATTGGGCAGTGTGTTTTCATAGTGACATATAATATAGCTGTTGGCTATGATAGAAAATGTAAGAAAGGTCAAAAAAAGGGTACAGGTGCCCACAGACCCATTTTAGTACTAGGTAATGTGTCATTGACTTCCACATTTGTTTGTTTTTTTTAAGTACTGACAATAACATTCTGAAACAGATATTTGACTATACCCATTTCACAGAAATCTATAAAAATTTGAATCCTGCTTTTGAATCTCCCATACAGATGTTCATTGGTTATTGCCACATGCCTGGTTAAGTATTTTAATAAATAATACACTGAACTAAGACTCAAAAACTCAACTTATAGCTCTTTGTTGCAAGCTGTCACTTGACCATGGGCAAGTTTTTGGACCTTTCTGGAACTTAGTTTTCTCATTTCTAAATGAGAGGGTTGGATCACATCACTGAATTTTGATCCACAGGATTTCACAAAATGCCCAGGGTTGTGCATGGAAAGGGCGGCAGAGCAGGGAGGACCCTGGCCCTTCACCTGTGTTCCAACCCAAGCAGCTACATTTATTACTCTTTTACAGATTTGGGGCCCAGGCACATTTGGAAAAAGAGATTCATTGATTTTTGTGGAAGAATACAAAATTGTTGGACCAGATCAACTTTAAGGTCAACGTTTCTATGATATCTATTAAGTTGTTATGTGTTACATACATTTTAACTATACTTATTCTCCAGATCGAATAGTAGATTCAGCACATTTGCCATGTTCTTTCAGATTATCTCAGGAAGCATGTATACACAAAGGGAATCACTGACCATACTGAACAGTATCCAAAGCACTGTAGAATTGTTTCTTAGAAAATATACCATAGGACAGGCTATAAAACATTTCCCCTTTGACTTTATCTCTTGTCAGGTGCATGAAATGCTCTTTTAGAGACCACTAGCCAGGGAATCAGTGGTCCCTTAAACTAATACATGTTTGAAAACTATAGACTTATCAGTAACTGGTTTTTCACCTTCCTTATTAATTTTAAGTTTTTGCATTTTGAAGGGGTTGACTTGGAAGTTGTCTTAACTTTTTCTCTTGCCTCCACAGAAGGAAGACCCTCGTTCAAAAATGAGGTGACTAGATGCTCCGGTGCTCAAGAACCCTGGACAGCTACATGAGGTGTTTAAACACTGCTCTGCCCTTCTTTCCTCCGGCGTCTGCCATGAAGCCTGACAGGATGACCGTGCTGTGGAGGGACTGCATCCTGCTCTGTAGGAACGGGGACTGCTGACCAGCTGAGAGCAAGCAGAGGACTGCGTGCTGTCCGCCAGGACAATGAAGGAAGTGGTTTACTGGTCCCCCAAGAAGGTGGCAGACTGGCTGCTGGAGAATGCAATGCCAGAGTACTGCGAGCCTCTGGAACATTTCACGGGCCGGGACCTGATCAGCCTCACCCAGGAGGACTTCACCAAGCCCCCCTTGTGCCGGGTCTCTTCCGACAGTGGACAGCGTCTCTTGGACATGATAGAGACCCTGAAAATGGAACACCACATGGAAGCACACAAGAACGGCCACGCCAACGGTCACCTCAGCATGGGCACAGAGGCCACCAGCCCGGCCGGCAGCTTCAGCATCAAGGTCAAACCCAACGGGATGCCAAACGGGTATAGGAAGGAGATGATAAAGATCCCCATGCCAGAACCGGAGCGCTCCCAGTACCCCATGGAGTGGGGCAAGACTTTGCTGGCCTTCCTTTATGCACTTTCCTGTTTTGTTCTCACCACAGTGATGATCTCGGTCGTCCATGAACGAGTACCTCCTAAGGAGGTGCAGCCTCCACTACCGGACACATTTTTTGACCATTTTAACCGGGTGCAGTGGGCCTTTTCTATTTGTGAAATTAATGGCATGATCCTTGTAGGACTCTGGTTAATTCAGTGGCTGCTCTTAAAATACAAGTAAGTAAAGCAACGCTCTTGGATTCACTGAGTGAGGGTTTGCTCTGCTGATATCTAATACTCATTATTTGGAAATGAAATTTATCAAGCAGTGGAAACAAAGCATATTGTTCCCCCCCCGCCCCCCCCCTTTTAAAGACCATATACCCAACCAACTAAAGCTCTGGCAGTCTTTAGAAAATGCTGTTTATTGCCTGTTTTGTACAAGATTTGTACAGAATGGTGAGTAGGATTGTTAGAGATGATATCTGTTTTCATTTCACAGGAAAGAAAACCTTCAGACCTTCAGAGAGTTCAGGCTTTGAACCACAGATAACCTATTCAGTCTTGGTGTTATTATCTCATCACATAAATTATTGACAGTTGGCCTAAGCACAGTGAATGGCTGTATAGCTTTCCTCACAGAGTCATACATATGAAACCTTAGTAACATGTGTATAAAGAGGTTTCACACTTAGAATTCAGAGCAGCTATTCCAGAGTGACATGGGCTGATGGGAAAATGTTACCCTCAGGGAATGACTTTGTTTAGGTAGGTGGCATACAGTTGAACCTGCGTGGCTTTCTACCTTCCGGAATGTGTGGCAACTAAAGCAATATGTGGCTACTCCATCCAAGTTTCTCGGGATTTTAAATAG
Source organism: Craseonycteris thonglongyai (assembly GCA_004027555.1). NCBI lineage: Eukaryota > Metazoa > Chordata > Mammalia > Chiroptera > Craseonycteridae > Craseonycteris > Craseonycteris thonglongyai. Next base: position 35,215 of record PVKE010010580.1, on the reverse strand, counting down.
GTACCTTCTTTTAGTTTCAGGTAGATCTAAAGTGGCTTTCATGTCCCTAGCTCTAAACTCAACATAGGTCCCCCCAGGCAAGGTGTTTGCTTTGGTTGCCTGTAACACTAAACACCTACATATCTCTCGTTGTTGGTGTTAGATATTACTATTATATGTCTTATGGCCTCTGTGCATGGGGGTTGGAAACTGGTTTGTTAAGGAACTGAGTTTCTCTGTCATGGATTGTGTTTCATGACCCACAGTATGGTTGAATATTAAGGAAATCATCTTCAATCTGGAAAACAAAATGCAGACAATTTATGCCGAACTTGAACTAACAGTAATGATGAGTATTTTCCTGGTATGTTCATACGGACTGTGTCTTTTCACTTTATAAGTTACATATCTGCAAATGGAAATAAAAGCAGTTCCTGACTGACAGGAAAGAGCTATATAACTCGTGTAAAGGAAGTTGGTTAAGTGGCCAGTGTTTATTTTGGGGCTGGTTTGGCAATCCTAGAGTTTAAGCTAAATTTGAAGTACAAATGATCTGGGCTGCATCTGACTTGGTAGAAAGACCTTTTTTGTTTGTTTTAATTTTAAGAGTCTAACTAGAAAGAAATAAGCTTTAGAAGCATGAGATGCTCATGAATTTATTAATTACATTCTTTCACCTGACATACTTCAGTTTGACTTCCAAACTTCATTTCTTAAAAATTAGAAAAAAATGCCAGTGTTTTTTCTTTAAAAAATCAAGATCAACTAAAATATTTTTACATGCCAGCAGATAAATTACTGACCAGAATATAATCTTTGGGTAAGGCAGACCATGCATGAGTCCAAATCTTTCACAAAACTGTGAATTTTTAATAATTATATTCTTGTTATAAAGAAGTATTCTAACCATAAGGTTAATTTCTTTAAAATATATTACTGTTTATATTTCTCTCAGCAAGGACGTTTTCTCATGTCTGTTTCACTTTAAGTTTTCTGATTTCATGTTTTAACTGGTATTGTTTTGCCAATACTGTAGTCACTTGTTTATTAAAATTATTCAGTAGCAATAAATCAATTGGTTTGTGCCTTGGACAAAATTAACCTAGTGCTGGGATGCAGGTAGCCTGGGATCCAGCCCCAGCCATGCCCTGACATACTGGGTGGTGTGGGTGAACTTCTCAATTTCAGGACCCTCTTTTTTCTTATAGATAAAAAAGGCCTCTCGATCTAGATCAGCGGTGTCTAACCTTTTGGCTTCCTGGGGCTATATTGGAAGAATTGTCTTGGGCCACACATAAAATACACTAATACTAACAATAGCTGATGAGCTAAAAAGAAGTCACCAAAAAAAATCTCATAATGTTTTCAAATTTTGTGTTGGACCTCATTCAAAGCAATCCTGGGCCTTGAGTTGGACATGCCTGGTCTAGATGAATTCTGTTGTTTTCTATAGCTATGTTTTATTGGATTCTAACATGATGGAATAGGCTAGTTGCGTTTGAATTTTATTAGCTGCAGAGTATTTTTTTTTTTTTTGGTCCAAAATACATCGGAGGATTAAAGTCCTCTCTCTGATTTCCATGTTGGCAGGAAGGGACATGGGAAATGGAAGCCTCCCGTTGTCATGATAACCTGAAGCAGCCCCACCCCTATCCTCCTAGGCCTTATCCCTGGTTTCCCATCTCCTTCCTTTGACCTCTCTTTAGTGTATATGGCACAGCAGACACGAACAAGTAGGAAGAAAGATGCAGATTGAAACGCCAAGTGCACATTGGTGAACTGCCTTTCCCTAGTTCTTATACAGAAGACTGAAATGTTCTGTGGTGTCATTTATGCCTTGTTTGTAGTTATTTGCCTGTTGCCATAGAGCACTTTTACTCATCCAGCATGTGGGAGAAGTGGATCCTTCTGGTCATGGAATGTTCTGTTTAACAGAGAGTTTATCTCTCCCTCTTTTGTGCTGGACTCAGATTCAGAGTCTTGACCCTTGTCCCCAACTGCCCCCAGGAGATTTGCCATTTATGAGGCACATTGTACAAAACTTCTCAGTTAAGCCTGCTCAACCAATAATCCCAAAGGGGAATTTTACTTTGACTTTTAAGAGACTTGGAGCCCTTACAAAAATCAGCCTAATCCTTTTTTGTTTCTGAATCTTCTACTTTTTAGAGAAGAATCAGAGGCTGAAACTGTAGAGGATGACTTAAACTGAGAAATGAGGTCATTGGGATTTGGGCAACATCCCCCAAAAACAAATCCTTCGGCCAGATGTTTGAGGTGCTAGGAAACCTAGTAGCTAAATTTGCAGCATTGTGACATTTGGGTCTATCCTTAGGTTATATGCAAATGTCCTTTACTGTTAAACATAAGTTTTGGTTTTTGTACTTAATTTTTTTTTCTTTTGCTTCCTTTCATTCTTAACATCCCCCCTCATGTCTGTATGTATATATATTATATATACATATATCCACGTGGGGTTTCCATGACATTGCAAAGTGGAAAGCAACGATAATGCCTGTCCTTGAGAACTTTTTTGATTTTTAAAATTGTAAATAATGTTGTCTCCCCATTTAGAATTGGACTTTCAAGCCACTGACTAGGAAAAATTCCTGGGAAATCTCTGCATTTGTGTCAGACTTCACTGCCAAACAGGTATCCCTTGTTTTAAGAAAGCATGATAAAGAATATGTTAAACTTACAGACTTGGTAAGGACTTTTCATGCATGGCTAAATTGTGGCTAACATGTGGCACCTCTGTGTGGTACGTGTGCCTCAACTCTAGTAGGACATTGTAACTACCTGGAAAGGAAGAAGTCCAAGGAGCAGAACCGTAGAACTTGAGTCAAGTGTTTTCTAGCTACCAGAGACGTTATCATGACTTAGTATGGTGGTCTTAGTACCTCAGACTCAACTCATCTACAACTACATTTGTCTTTTTCTTCCAGCTTCTTCCTTCTGTGTGGGCAGTAGCATTTCCTAGAAACCTAGAACTTCTGCTAAGTTTCTCCAGTTTTTATTTCAGATTCATTACGTCTTTTCATTCCTACTTAGTGATATAATATATAGTGGGTACTAAAATTTCTTGTCACGGAGGCCCAACTTGTTAGCATGAAGCTCAGGGTTTTTCATAAGCTGGCTTTGATCTGTCCTACCTCATCTCTAGCTACTCCAGTCCACAGTTTCCCTTGAACACTTCAAGCTCATATCACATTCCGTTCTATTCCTTCTGTAGGTCTCCTTTACTGCTCTATTTTAAGTTCCTCAAGGGAAAAACTGGATCCTAGTCCTCATTCATCTTTACCCCACTGCCCTGCACAGAGTCTGACACAGAGAAAGTGCTCACTTAAAATCCATTCATTCATGCTGAACTGGGAGCTCCCCCAGTTCAGTTCTCTCTCTCTCTCTCTCTCTCTCTCTCTCTCTCTCTCTCTCTGTCAAAAATAAAAATAAATAAAAATATATATATTTAAAAAAAAAAAAATCCATTCATTCAACGTGTATTTGCTGAGCAACCTTCTATGTGCCAGGCTCTGTCATAGACCCCAGGGGTGGTGCCTTGAGCAGAGACCCCTGATGCATCCATGGAGCTTATATTCTGGCCAGGCTAAAGCAGTCAGTAAACAAATGAATATGTAATACCAGGTAGTGATAAGGGAAATAAAACATATAAATAAAGGGTGAGAAAGTTTTGGGGATATCAGGCAGGGAGCAATAGTTTAGGTTTGGTGATTGGGGGAGGCCTCTAATGAGGTAACAATTGACCAGACACCTGAATCAAATGAGGGTGAATGCCCTGCAGGTGTTTGGGGCCAGAGTGGTCCACACTGGAAGTAAAGCAAGTGCAGAGTCCCTGAGGCTTATCTGAGAACAGCCAAAGTCCCCTTTGGCCAAGAGAGCTGGGGAAAGTGGTGACACAGGAGGTCCCAAGGTGTGGATGGTGATTGAGTTTGCGCTTTGTCAGCCCTGGCTAAATAGTTTCTATTTTGTTCCAAGTATGGTGATAAGTTATTAGGGGAGGATGATGTAACCAGATTTATATTTTAAGACACTCTCTCTGGCTGCAGTTTAGAATATAGGGAAGCAAGTAGGGGACTGGTTAGGATGCCATTGCCGTGGTGGGAAATGATTACAATGTAGACCCAGTTAACATTTGGTCAATGAATAAATTTTGTTCTGGGATGGTAGGAAGAGGTGAACTCTTTCTAGAAGTCATGGTTTTTGTTACATTTAGAGCTGTTTATCTTTTATAGCTATAGTGCTGCCTTCTGTTGTAGTGTCTTCTCATACAACGTTTGGAATTACTGCATTTTATATGGAATTTAAATGGGGAGATAGAATTCATTAATTTGGGAACCCACAACTTTCCGTGAATATATTTTATTTCAGAGAAAAGTCTGTTATGTGTATATCCTGATATGTATATATACTACAATAGCTTCTTTTGGATCAGACATTTGTCTAAAGAAGTAGTACAAGTCAGTTGAGGGGTCACATTGTGTAAGGATGAATTAATGATGCAGGATATATTGGTCTGTTGGTGGTGAAAAAAATCTGAAGAAAAAAGAAAAGGATCCATTGGATAGTTAGGATATGGGGGTGGAGTTGAACAAGCTTAGTGGTCGTGCCATTTGGGACATTGGGGTAGAACATTCTGGCATGAACAATTGTGTAGAGTTATAAAGAGACTGGTGGAACTGTACCTGAATGGGTTCTTTGAAAATTGATCCTGTGCTAGAAGAGAAGGAGCTGGGGAAGGAGAAGGTGTTGGTGAATCCTGCTAAGACCTGCTCTGTCATCTCTGTTCAGAACTGTTTCTAGAGCCTTTGTCCCACAGGAAGGAATGGGTACGGTTTTCCCGTGTGGCTTTTCTGGGATTACACTCTGAGAGTACTAGGATGGATTTGTAATGTTTGACAGCAGTATGGATCTTACATTCAGGGACCACTTATTTTGTATTTTAACCTTTGATAAATACTCTGGCCATGGGGGCCTTATATGATAGGAAATTTGTTGATAGCACTTAGCTCTCTTTTGAATAGAATCTAATTTCCAAGTACATAATCCTGTGCTGCTTGGCAACTGCTGCTCTCAGATGCTGCTTTGATTAATTTTGGTTTGTTTTATTCAACAGACTCTCCACTAACATTTATCTTCCATTTTACCTCATTGTAATTCCATCAGTGCTTTTCACATTAAGTTGATTGAATTAAAGGACTTATCTTTTTCCTCTTCTAACCTCCAAGGTAGTTATAAGCACAGTTATTGTCAGCATTTTACCAATTGTTTTTAAGTCTTTGATGGTTGTGATTAAGTAAAGTTCTTAGAAACAATATAGAGTGTTTGATATAAAGGTCTCTCCAGGTTCCTGTTCAATAGAATTTATTTTCCAAGTTTACAAGAGCCTTTTCTTAAGGCCATTTCATTTTATTACAAATTGACCTTGTACTGTGGCCCACAAGTTTGTCTCTAATGGAGCTTCAGGGCATCTTTACATGGAGGCATTTATCAAGGATTACTGAAGACTACATCTAAAGATGCAGCAGTGAGCACAACAGAGCTGCATAGAGATCACCTGCTGAGGAATGTGTTTGTTCTCATTGCAACATCTCAGTTTTTGAAAATGTGTGTTGTCCAAACTCTATGTAAGTATAAAACCCATAAGGACAAACATTTCCTCTTGTTACTGAAGCTTTTGGGGGAGAAGGGTATCTATCCCATTATTGAATTGACTGATAAGCTGCTGTACTCCTTTCCAGCAATAAAGCACACCAAAAGCTCAGGCAGCATCTCTTCCTCTCCTTTTTCTTTCCCTGCACGTACCCGAATCTGTTGTGTGCTTCCTCAGAGTCTGTTTTATTCTGTATCTTTTCTTCCATGTTGTCAAAAATTATTACCATCCTATTCAGGTGGCACATTCCAAACCAGCTAATACTTGAGTAACAAGAATTTTTTGCATGTGTTGTATCATTTGATCCAATCACCCCGCAAAATAAGTAGCAAACTGATTATCTTACCTGCTTTTACCTTTTCTAAATTTTACCAGTTTAGGTTTCAAGACCTAAACGCTAGCCTTGACTTAGGGATTGTAGGGGAACTAGATTCACTCTCTGTAACTCCCTAATTTCATTAATCCCAGCAATTTGGCTTTTAACTTACCATAAATGTTCTAAGGGCAAGGGAGCAAAAATAAAATACATAGATGCAATAAATTAGTATTCATGAGTTAATTTTTATTTATAACACTAAAGAAAACTACATCTTGTTTGTAGGCAGATTAGAAGACAAAGGTAAACAAGAAGAAAAGTTGCTTATGTTGCCAGAGATAAATGATAATGGTAATATTGGGGTTCATATTTTTATATTTTTCTGTTTATGTTCATATATTCATAATATATGTGTGTATACATTTTTCAGTGTACCATATCTGACTTTTATTGCATGTCCAGGGATGAGCTCTTTCCCTCTTTTCTTATAAAACAATTATGGATGTCTAATTATTTGTGATCTGATTTAGAAGTCACCGTACCTGTCCCCCACTGTCCTGTCGGTGTGGTGACTATGGCAGTTAAGTAGTCAGTTGTTACTATAAATCTTAGTAGTTTAAGATCATTCTATGCCTACAGCCACCTACTAACTGCATGAATTTGGTCAAGTTACTTCTGCACTATTGTTTTCTAACGTACAAAGTGGGAATGATAAAATAATGTCTGAGCGTTGTGCAGACTGAGATAGTATGTACAAAGCACTTGACCAAGTCCTTGGCGTCCTCCTGGTTCCCAGCCTGCCCCCTTCCTGCCCCCATTTTAGTAAATGGCATCTTGGTTCTTCCTGGCTCTCGGGCCAGTTGTGTTGGTTTTGTTCTTGGTATTTGCTTTGACCTCACATCCCACCACTTCTCACCTCTGTCACCGCCCTAGGTCTAACCACATCATCTTTTACCTGGTTTGTTGCACCAGCCTCCTGCTAGTCTATTTCTGTTCTTGCTTCCCTTAAGTCACTTGTTAACTTGGCAAGTAGAGTGTCACTGTAAGAGGAAGTTGGTATATGTCACTCTTCTCCCATCGCATAGAGCTTTAAGGCCAGAGTCCTCCTGGTGACCATGGAGGTGCTGTCAGACCCCTCACTATTTCCTCCCAGATCTCATGTCCTCATCAATGCCACTCTCTGGCCCCGTTGGTCAGCAAAAACCTGCATGCTAGTCTCTAATTTGGGACCTTCTCCTACAGGTAACGTCATGGTTGCCCCCTCATACACAGGGACAACTTCTGTGACCAGCTTAGCCCCAATTTGTAACCTCTCTTCCCCAAGTGACACTCTCACTTAATTTTACCCTTTATCACTTACCTAACATACTCTATATTTTACCTATTTATCTTGTTAATTGTCTGCTTCCTCCACAAGACTGTACACACCAAAAGGCAGGCTTTTTGTCCGTTCTGCTCACTGCCATGTCCCTAGTGCCCAGATTAAGGCCCAGAACATACATTTTTGTTACGTGAATAAATTAAAAATAGCCGCAGTTAACATTTATTGAGTGTTGCACTATGCTAGTTACTGTGCCCAGAATTTAATAAGTGTCACCCATAGCTGGTGATGTGTATGCTTACTATGTTTCTAGAAATGTCCTGTTAAAAATGAGAGTATAGTACTTTGAAGGGTAATCTGTTAGCCCAAGAGAATATTAATCATTCAGTTCCACTAGCTGTGACTGAACAAGCCCCTAAGAGTGTGAGTCAAGGTGATAAAGTTTTGATGAAGGGAGGAAAGATCTGGGTAAATATGTACATGTTTGCACATTTGTATTATATGTATTTACACACATATGTATTTGTATCATACGTACACATATATACATGTTTTTTTTTGTTGTTGTTAATAGCTTAAAATACCAAGAAATAGAACTCCTTTTGTACATATGTATATAGCAGTTTGTGGATGAGACTTGATTTTAATTCATCATAACTGTCTCAAGTAGTTCTTATCAATGTGGTCTTTCAGATCTAGAGTAACATATTTTTCTTTACCTTATGTTACAATCTCTATTTAACCCAGAAAATACGGTACTATCTTTTTAATAGGTAAGTTGAGTGGAGGCAATTTTATAGTATGACCTGTTCTTTGCAAATTCCCTAAATCAGGATCATTTTCTAAACTTAATTAACTTTTACATTATGTTGCAGATTTTGTACATGGGGCTTAGAAAAAAATAATCGAAGTCACTGCCTGTTTTGAACTTGAAGTTTCACTAGTGAAAAGAGCAGATTATTAGAAATCTGGAGACCTGGGTATTGTGTGACTCTTTCATTGACTGACTCTTTGGCCCCCTGCTAGAAATTAAGCTCTTTACGTCTTAATTTTTCCTTCTGTACAATTGGATGATAATATATGCTAAACAGGAACGTGGTTAAAAGAATACCGAAGATGCAAAATGTCTTTGAGTTGGATTTGTAAAAGGCAGAAAGGCACTCACTGGGCCTGAACAGACACGTTTCTGGGCTGGGTGCATGGGTAGGTCTCACTCTCCTGACTCAGAATGTGCCATCTGCCCTGTGTGGGTACACAAGAAATAGTAAATGAGTTACGGGTCTCCTAAGAGAGCATATATTTCTACTCTGCTTGTTCTACAGCAGAGGTGTCCAACCTTTTGGCTTCCCTGGGCCATGTTGGAAAAAGAAGAAACGTCTTAGGCCACACATAAAATACACTAACATTAATAATAGCTGATGAGCTAAAAAAATCTCATAATGTTTTAAGATAGTTTACGAATTCGTATTGGGCCACGTGTAGCCCACAGGCCGTGGATTGGACAAGCTTGTTCTGCAACATTTACTCTTTCCCTTTCATTTGCTTTACAAATCTTTCCTTGGAATTTTCTGTAGTACTGATTGAAGCCTGGGTTTTCATGCCTGACCGTCTGGAGCAGTTGAGACTCCTGAAATGGGTAGAAAACATACATAGGACAATGAGGAGACAGTGGAGGGATGGGAGAGATCACAGTCCCCAATCTCCAGGAGTTTAGAGTCCTAGATGGATGAACATGGAAATCTTAGCAAGTGTTATAAACCAAAATTACAGTGCACAAAGGATGCAGAGTATAGTACAGGTGAGCACCAGGGCAGGATAGTTCTGGAAGCTACACCAAAGAGTTTAAAGGGCAAATGTTTATGGAAAGAAACAGGTAAGCACTGTCAGAGGGAGTAAGCAGCGATGCTCTACTATATGGTACTGCCAGTATCACAGGTACCATTGTAAAGCTCACTGCGACTAGAAGATGGCTGAGGCACAACTTTGCTTAAGAGCTGTCTCTAATAGAAGGAGTAAAAGGGAGGAAAACAGACGTTAGAAACTCTCCACAGTTGGTGTCAACCTAATGTGGGGTTGGGGAGGAGGACTATGAAGAAAGGAAAACAGAAGGATGAGTTAGCACCAGGGATCTTTAGAGTAGAGGGTCTCTCAGAGACCGGAACGACAAGCCGTGTACTAGGTGTCCAGGCAGACGGAGTAACTGTCACAGAGGCCCTGCCTGAGGCAGGAGGGACTTTGGATGGCATGTTCAAAGAGCACCAAAGGCATTGGTCTGAAACTGGATTATAGACAACGGTGGGGAGAGCAGCGGGAGGTGAGGTTGGAGAGAGGCCACTCTAGGGTGTCATGAACTTGGTGAAGGGTTTGGATTTTATTCAAGATATGTTTGGCAACCATTGGAGTGTTTTAAAGGACATACTTTCACTGTTTCACAAAAGATGATTCTGGCTGCTCTATGGGGAGTGGATTTTAAGGAGTCATGAGTAGAATTAGGGACAACAGGTGGAAGGTCATTGTGGAAGTCCAGGCAAGATAAAATGCTGAGAAGTGGATGACAGTTCAGTTAAACCTGGGGCAGTGGGTGGTAAGCACATCTCATTGGGTGCGAGTATGCAGACTGTCATGGGAAAGGGCGCACTTAGTGTTGGATATCTGGAACGACTTTTTTGGTACCATAACAACTAATGTAGTTACTAAATTATTATCAGAATGCTTATTTTCGTAGAGTTCTGGGACAATATGAAATATGACAAAATACTAATTTAGTGAAAAATCTGAGTTACATAGATTTTTAAATGCAACTTAAATGTAATAGGTTGTTGACAGTATAGTCTGAAAATAAAATTGGGATTTCTTATACAATTTGGAGCAATTTTCTTAATGTTTTGTCTTGTGTAATATGTTTATATTTCAGCTCTAAACTCTCTGAAGCACAATTTTCCCATCTGTGAAGGAAGGATCATAGCCATGCATTACGGGTTGTTTTAAGAACTCCATGGCATAGAGCTTTGCATATAGGAGAAATTTAGCAAAACCATAGCTACTCTTAATAACACCCTGGGGAAATAACCTCAACAGCATTTCTCTGACCCCTAAGAAAGAGATATCCTTTCCCTCCTTTTGCTGGTGAGGAAACTAATTTCTAAGAAAATGGAGATGTTACAGGTCACCAAAGAGGGCTTTGTTAAAGGTAGAGCTAGCATTTGTATGAAGATAAGCTCAGTGACGCCTTGTCCATGTTGCACAGACTGGAATGGCTAATCAGAAACCTGAATCATTGGATGTTCTATTGGCTAAATAATTGCTCTAGAGATGTGGGCCTCCCGGTTCTGTGTTACAGTTAGGAGTACTCGCCCATTGTTTATTGTCTCTCAGTTTAGGACTGTTGCTTAGCTCCACTGCTGTGTTTATTTCTAAAAGCCAATAGCTTCCATAAAGAGCTTGCACACCAGGTCTGAGCACTGAATGAATTATGTATATGTTCTGGCTGTGGATTAGCTGGCAGAGGTAACAAAAGAACTTCTCAGTGCTTTAATATTACTTCCTTTCTTTCACCATTTTTTCTTTAGAATTTTAGACAGTTGTAGCAAATGCCAAAAACAATGTAGTGCTACAATTTTAAATCTTATTTTAATACTATTTGATTAGATTCTGTTACTTTTTTTTTTTCCTTTTTAAATAGGAATGTTTGAAAAGTAAAAATACAGCACATAAAAATAAAGTCACCTATATTGGACATAACATGCTATTCTCGCAATAATAATTACTAATAAAACATTAACACTTTCATTTATATTTTTTTAAATTAAATTTAACAAGAATGTTTTTTTTTTCTCTCAGAAAAAGTAATAACGAACCTATTATTCAAATAGTTGGGAGAAGGACAGATAACCAGGACCAAATACAAGTGTCTGGTCACCCCAATAAATTTAACAATTAAAAAAAAAAAGCATCTGTGAGGTGTGATAGTCATTGCAAAGTGTGAGCAGATGGGCAACAGGCTTTTTTCTCACATGAAAGGAGAGGTGTATCTCCTGAGAAGAGAGCACCAGTGTGCTTTTGGGAATTAACAACCTACATCTTGTCCTTGACATTCATTTCATTTCTAGTCATAATATCTCATTAACATTTCTTTTACGGCTTTTTTTTTTTTTTTATGGCATTGTTACATGTTTAACAACTTTAAATCTTTTCTTAAACACATTTTGAACTTTTAAACCTGTAAGAATTGTAATGTGTGAAATTCTTTGAATAAGGAAAATAATACCTTCATTGCATACAATTCCTTGAAACACTTTTATACTCTGCCTTTCAAAGTTTATGGTAGGAGATCCTTGTTTGACATTCTACACTGAAGATATTCTAAGCTTAATTTCAAAAAGATTAAGTAAATGCCAAAGATCAGAAGCTTCTTATAAACAACCACTTCCAACTTATCACCTTGTTGTTAACATTGGTGGATTCACATGGATAAAGTCATTTGACTTTTACTTCAAAGAGTAAATGTGACTAAATTTTCAATGTTAGTTATTTTTTAAATACTTTTATAAAGGTTTTTTTCTCATCCTTCACCACTTTTTCACATACTTCATTCTCAAATACTTCTGAAATCATTTCACAGCTAACTTGTGTGACTCAATTTTGAGATAGGGAAATATTGGGACACCAACAACACCATTAGGCAAATTAGTATTAGCATTCTTGACAAACATTGAGTGATGGCAATCATTTTCTTTGTTTCTCTTGCTCCAAAGAGATTAACAGACCTAGGTTTAGCAAGTTTCTGTCTTAGCTCTTTCTTGTATAGTTCAAGTGAAATTAATTTCTGTTTGTTTGAGCAAGATGGCTAAAGAGGACATTTTCTTTTAAGAAAGTTGACCATTACATCTTACAATATAAAATTCACTTCTGTATTTCAGATATTCTTGTTAAGGCATGTATGGGCTAGTATTATTCTCTAGTATTGTCCCTTTTTATGTTGTTTAATTATATTGTACTTTCGTCATACTTGAAATGAGAAGCACACACTGTTGTAAGACAGCTTTATGCTGAATGAATTCACATCCTTGGAGGAGGCATAGAGAGCTTCACTAAGAGAAAATGAAATGGCCTTTATGGCAAGCAATTCTTACCCAGTTCCTGAAATCGAGTAAGGAGACAAAACACCCAGACACTACCCATACAACCTAAGTAACTTACATGAACTGTGCAGTTATGTGAAATGTTAATAGAGTTGCATGGGTTATTTTTAAAATTAATTTTTAATCACACAAGTGACCTATCACTTCATTCCTCTTGCTAAAACAAAAAAATATAAATGATACGCATTCTCCTCCAATTACTCTATCCCATAGGAATATCTATCCTGCTGGAGAGTGGAGCCAGCCACACTGCTCAATTATTGACTGAACAAATATTTCATGTTCTCAGAGGAAAAGCCTGTCCATTGTTCTATTTTTTTTTTTTTTTTTTTTAACTCAAGGTGCCTTAGGCCAAGGAAAAGTTTTAACTCCCCACTCTGAGAAAGAGGAAACCCTTGGGACTGTTTTCTGGCCTTTGGCAGGTAGAACAGGATAAAAGTAGAAAAGGAAGGAATGTTCTTTTCCAAGTGCACACTTATACTTGTACAGCTTAATCTAATTAAATTAAACCTTTGTGGAAGTTGTTATTAGGAGACATTATCAAACTCAGTATGCATATTCACATGTATATATCAAATAATTTCATTAAAAACAGTAATCAATTGAAAATGGAAAAAATTTCTAGTTCTAATTCTTGCTGCTTTTGTTACCCACCATGTAAACTATATTTTTGATGGCTACCGTTGTGTGCATAGGCAGGGATTCTTTTCATACATTATTTCTAATGTTATTTTATCTCAAGGAGACTAAGACTCAGAGATGTCAATAGCTTATCCCAAGGCCACATGGTTAGTAAGCATAGAGGGAAAAGAGGGTTGGATGCTGTTAATTCAAAACAGGCTCTTTTGTTGGCATCATGCTTCCTCAGAAATCAGCTAAGAGAATCAGTTTCTGGTATATACAAATAAAATTGTTTAACACTGTTAGCTCATTAAATGTCAGAAAAGGCTGAACTCTCATATTAATGTCATTATAATTTTCTAAACATCTTCCCTTTCGTGACGGAAAAGACACTGTAAATATGTAATAGCAGGTACTGAGTGGGCTCTGACCAATCAGAATTTGTTGATTCTCAACTCAAGCTTAAAGCCTCACGAAGCCCAGTAAAGAGCAATATAGTGTGTTTTAAACTTTTACTGCAGGACATATTAAAAAATAAAGAAAAGAAAAAGAGAGAGGGAGAAAGAAAAACCCCTCCACATCATTCTCAGAATTCTCACAATCGCTTTGGCTATAGTTGTAATATTCTGATTTTAAGCTCTCAAGTAGTTTTTTGGATTTGTTTTAATGGGTCATTGTAAACTTAAAATAAATGAACCTGCAGAATTTCATGACTGAGTGTCTGCCCTGTTTTTCCCTTTTTCTAGGTCTATTATTAGCAGAAGATTTTTCTGCATAGTTGGCACGCTGTACCTGTACCGATGTATTACAATGTATGTAACTACACTCCCAGTACCTGGTATGCATTTCAACTGCTCACCGAAGGTAAACCTTACATTCCTCGCTCTAATTTCCTTTTTTTGTTTGTTTCTCTCGTCTTGCCCTGGGTTCCTTTAACCAAGGCCAAAGGCGAACATTTCTTTAGAATATAGTCAAATCCCTCCACCCTCATCTGGGAATGTTACAAAGCCCTATGCCTAGATGGCCCCACCCTTCTCAAAACTCCAAGCCCTGCCAGTGCTTCCAGCTGGGGAAATATGTGGTTGAGTTAGCGTGCTGGAAGCAGTTGAGCTTTGTGTGTGGGTGTAGCTCTTTGGTTTGCTGCCAGACTTTTAAAATATCATTCACTCCCTTGACACAGATCCAAAATCTTTTCTATGGCTTTTCATTCTCTTAGGTGGAAAATTTGGTTTCAAATGATAGTTTTTTCCTTCTTTCTATTAATCCCTTCTGTGGTAATCTATAACAGCAGAGCAAGAGACACTATTCCTTTCTTCTTACAGTCTCCACCCACTGAAAAAAGATCACTGCTCTCTGGGGGCACATTTTGATGTATTTATTGATCTTTTCTAGTAGCGTAGAAGCCTTTCTTTAAAATAAGCTTCATTCCTCTTATTGTTCCTACCTTTACCTTGGAATAGTTTCAACTAGGAGATCATTGGAACTTTATGAAATAACTAGCAGAAGATTTTATTTTTTAAATATTTATGTACATGAAAGCTCTTTAATGCAATAAGAAGTAGAAGAGACTAGTTTTCTTGATTTGGTTGGGCAAAAATATGGCAATGTGTTTGGAATCATTTTTTTTTTTTTTTGCACTGCTCTTCTGCTCGTAAAACACTCCATACCCTTTTAATTTTCACCCTTTTGTACATTTGTTCCTTCCAGGAGAGATAGTCTCTCTGCTGGAACGTTGGAAGAAGGCTGACAATTTGACTTTGGATTTTTAAAGTGGTATCTTTATCATTTGAAATTTTGTATTCCTTTAGTGTGTTTTCTTACTGTGATCCCCCTTTTTCCTAGGCGTAGCTATATGTTTCGAGATGTAGCAGTTTCTTTCTTCAGTCTTTCCATTTTTGCCACAAACTGTTTCCTTAACTGGAGAAGCCGTCATCAACAATGAATGTTCCCAGTGTTCCACCATCTATATCTTGCAGTCCTACCCCTCTGCACTTCTACCTTTCTCTTTCTTCTGTTCTTCCATAGAAAGCAGCCTCACATCTTCTTTATCCTCCATAGAATCTCAAGCACTTGCCTGCAGCTCCTGACTCATAGGAAATACCTTGTTATCATTGAGGATCCAGTGATGTAGACTTGCTGGGAGGCTGGCTTGTTATGAAATATTGTCTCAGTAGTAAGCCAACTGTTTAGGCTATTTGCCCAAGTTTAGTTCAACTCCTTTAAGAAGTCTGTCTGTGCATTGGGAAATTTCTCCACCAAGGAACATGTCATGCCAGTTTAGGTGGATGTGTGAACTGGCCAAGTATATGTTGAAGATGGGCCCAGTGTCTTGGGCATGTGCTTTATAGCCTTTTTCTCCTGGAGCTAGCTTTGTTTCATCATAGGACCTCTGCAGCCCCACCTGGTTGCAGGCAAGCCCAAGCATGGTTAGCATTGCCATTTACAGAGTCAGCTTGAGTCATCAACCTATCTAACCAGGATCCCCTGACAAAAATAGCTTGTAGATTTTCTCGGTAAAGGCACAGGTATTGGCAGGAACTGTGCACAAAAACCAAACCCAAGCATGTCACTCATTTATTGTGTTGCCGGAAATCCCAGCTAAGGCCATCATTCTGTGACAGTCTTCTGGAAACTGGAATCTTTCAAATAAAGTACACAAGAGAGGGTAAAGTGTTAGCACACCTTAGCAAAAATTATACTTAAAGCTCATTAAATTTAATTACTTCTTTTATAGAACAGGGCTCTTGTAAGAAAGGATTGAGAAAACATTTTTTTTTATTCAGAAATTGCTCAGCTGTACCCCAAAGTAGAGAAACAAGTGTAAGAAACCTCCATGTACTTGACACTCAGATTTAGTCATTATCAAGATTTGCTACATTTGCTAATTATCAAGATTTGCTACATTTGCTTCATCTATATATTTTTCCTTTTGGAGTAATGTTTGTTTTTTAATTCAAGACTGTCATTTTATTGCTACATAATTTAGAATGCATGTAACATTTTTGGATATCTTAATGTGTAACTTTAATGTTATTGGTACATTCAACACAAGTAATTTTTTGGTATCACAATTATCAGTTGGTGTGCTATCTTGACTGTGTAGAAATGTCTTTTTTTTAAGTTGATTTGTGGAAATTATGATCCCAAATCTTTACATTATATATAGTTGTTCTGTCACTTCCATCTCTAATCCTAAACCAGTCCCTCCCTTCCTTCCTTTCTTTTCTTCCCTCCTCCCCCCTTTTTTTTCTCTTTAAACTCCATCAGTAACTTGTAGAAATCAGATGAGTTTTCCTATAGAATATCCCACATTATGGATTTATCTGTTGGTTTCTTCCTAATGTCAATTAATATTTTCCTCTTTCTTCCATATTTCCCTAAATAGAAAGTTGACTCTGGAGACTTGATTTGATTTAATTTTAACTTGTTTGACAAGAACACTTCTCAGGTAAAACAGAATGATTTCTGAAGCTAGACAGAAGAGTTTGAAAAATCCTTACTGGCATGGTGCCGTCCTTGGATTCGTAGACCAAGCTTAAGAAATTTAGTGGTCAGTCAAGGGCTAGTATGCTGCCCTGAAGAACAGTGTCAGAAGAGAGATAAGGGTGACACTAGAGAGAGATCCTGGAGACCTGGTTTTATCTACTACAGAGTCACACCCAGGGCTTAGTTTCACAATTGAAGGGAACCATCGAGTCCCATGTTCTGTTTGATATCTCAGTATCCTCACCAACAAATCTTGATAAACCACTCTTTGGACCACTGTTATGAGAGGGAACTTACTACTTTGTAAAAATGCAAACCTACCAAGTGGTAGAAAGAACTCCAAGGTCAGAGTTAGGATGATCTTGCATAACCGCTTACTAACTTTGTGGTGGTTACATTTAAAGTATCGGAGCCTCAGTTCCTTTATTGGCAAAATAGGCCTAATAACACTTTCTACATCTGTCCTAAGGAGTTGTGAGAGCAAAAGAGGTTCTGTTGATTTAAAATGCTGACAGATATGAGAACTTAGTGTTGCCATTTCACTTCAACCCCTAGAGTCCTCCTGACTAAGCCACTGACTGGCCTCAGGGATGGAAAGACAGAGACAGGTTAGAACAAAGCTTAAGTGGCTGACTCAATACAACTTGGTACTAAATTTGTTGTGGAGAGTGAGAATAGAAAGGAAGGATTTCTGGGAAGCCGGGATAGCTCAGTGGGTTAGGTGCTCACTTTGCAGCCCAGTGACCGAGGATCGAATCCCGGCCCCGGCCCGTGTGGACCCATATGCTGAACTGGGGAGTGCCCCCAGTTCAGTTCTCACTGGGGTGAGACCCTGGCCCAGTTCCTGCCCTGTGCAGCCCCAAGCCCACCTGTGGAATGAAACTATGTGGAAAAACCGATGATGTGCAACTATGGAGACTGTTCTGGGCCCTCCCCCTTCTCTCTGTCTCTGACTCTGTATCTCTTTGTCAAAAACAATAAATAAATCTTTAAAAAAAAAGGAAGGATTTCAAAGGCAACTGGGTTTTACTATTGCGATAATTTAAGATAAGCTTGTCCAACCTGTGGCCTGCGGGTCACATGTGGCCCAGAATGGCTTTGAATGCAATCCAGCATAAATTCATAAACTCTAAAAACATTATGAGATTTTTTTGGTGATTTTCTTTTTAAGCTTATCAGCTATCATTAATGTTAGTGTATTTTCAGTGTGGCCCAAGACAATCCAGTGTGGCCCAGGGAAGCCAAAAGGTTAGATACCTCCTTAAGGAAAGGAGGGAAAGGGAGCTAAGGACTTAAAATTAGACAAATAGAGTTTGAAATATTTGTGAGATATTTAAGTGGTCATATCCAGGACAATTAGTAATATAGGTCTGAGGGAAAAATCAGCTAAAAATTAAATATTTGTGATTCATACTGTAGATGGTGTCAAAGTTTTGGGTATGGAAGAGATAGGACATAATAGTACAATGTTTCTAGATTGCATGTTCCCTGATTAGAGGCACTATTTAAGATCTATAAGTTGGTGGATAGATACCCTAACAGTTGCCAATCAAAACTAAACTATAGGGGAAGAGAGTTGAACTTTAGAATACGACTTTCTGTTTAACATAGTCATGTGAACTTAAACCTGGATCTGCCATCATAGCATACCTCATAATTAATATACTTTATTCTTTCCTTGATGCCAGCACTAAAAATGCGTGGCTTCTAAGAAAAATGTTTCAACAAATATGCAGTGGTAATTTTGAAAATTGCTTCTATTTTTCATTTATTTGGTCGTGTACTTATCACTTTGCAAAATATAAAACTTGAAGAAATAATCATCCTATGAAATGATTAGATGAGGAAAAGAACTGGGCCTTTCCTCCCATCAAGTGTAGCTTCAACAAAGATAAGCTTCTGGGAAATGTGGAAGAGGGAATAGGTGTGTTCAGTTCCTAGATAAGAAATTTCTGGGAAGCACTTGTCCTGTGTCCTAGTGTATGGGTGTGTCAGGCTTGCACTAGAGGCTGCCAAGTTTTAGATACTTCAATTAAATTTTATCACAGCTTTTGTCCAAGGAGCGTGTTTACAAACCCAGAAAGAACCTATTGTCATCTTGTTCCAACTGTTTAGGATTTTTTTTTTTTTTTAAGGCAGAAACATTTGAGAACTGTTTGGTATTCTAAGCTTTCTGTAAGAATTTGTTTTTTTTTTTTCTATTTTAGCAAATGCCAAAATAAATAAAAAACCTACCACATATCCCAAATACAGACAGTATAATGCTAATGGAAGAGAAAAAAAAAATGACTTACGCTATTTTCAACTCAAATTTTAATAATCGAATAAGTTAATTTAGTGACGGAGCATTAAAGTGTGAGGCATTCTATTTTATGGTCATCGTGGTGGCCTTAGATTTGAAAATCTTCGGAAAGAGATAGTTATGTTATAGCCAGGATACTTAGCTGACTAATTCTTTAATCTGATATGGTGTTTTCAGTGAAATTATTCTCTTGAACTTGAAAGACATGTTTTTTCCCCTTCCAACACACTTGAACATAGCCCACTTTTGGACAAAGGTGACATTTGGGTGGCACCCGAGGTTAACTTAATTTTTCAGTGGAACAATAAAATACAAATCTAATAACTGAAAGGCCTTCCTATTCTCTTTTGCCACTGTCAGTGTTTTTCTGCATTTCACAAATTAGATCAAAGCACCTGCTGTAATTCACTGCTAAGCCTTAATGTGACAATCACCAGCCCAAAGGTCTTTTTCTGGTGTGAGTTCAGATGTACAAGGCAAAAGACTCATTGCTCTGTAGGATTTTATAACCTTTTTTAGTCTTTCTTACATTCTCAGCTAGCAGCTTGAGTATTCCAAGCTGTCCTCCACACTGACAAATTTTGATATTCTGATTAGCTCCTGCTAATCTCATTGGTATTTCAGAATATGGCTTGTATTCTATTACCAAAATAGCTTCATATCATCCTGCTGAATTGTGTGGAATTTAAATTGTTAGTGCTTGATTTTACCTAATTTTCTGCTTGCCTGCCAGTGTCTTATTGTCAGTATAATTTTCCTTTTTGTTCATTCTCATTCTTTTTTCTATTTCTTGCATATAATTTTCAGTAACCTTCCTTACCATCCCAAGTCTCTTCTTCACTTTTCTATTTCTGTCTCTTCTGTTCTCCTCCCTTTTCAAGGAAAAAGGAACTAAATAATTTTTTTCTCTGAAAAAGGATTATTTTTCTATTTTGAAGAAAGGGCACATTCACTATAGATTCATTGAAAAAAGTACAAAAAGAAAAAAATGTTATAATCACTCATGGTCCTCTCTACTATTAATGTTTTAGTTATATTTATTATTATTTTTTTTTAATATATTTTTATTTATTTATTTATTTTTGACAGAGAGAGACAGAGACAGAGACAGAGACAGAGAGAGAACTGAACCGGGGGAGCTCCCAGTTCAGCATATGGTTCCGCATGGGCCGGGGCCGGGATTCGATCCTCAGTCCCCGGCGCTGCAAAGTGAGCGCTTAACCCACTGAGCCATCCTGGCTTCCCCTATTTATTACTTCTTTATGCATATTTTTCTTACATGCTTCTTGATATGATTTCTGTATAATTATTCCTGTTTTCTTATAGCGAACATTTGATATACGAGGTCTGTCTGGAAAGTATCCAGCTATGTAATATGAAAAATAGAGGCATATATGGCTGGAGTTTTTCCAGACAGCCCTCAGATGCATTCTTACATGACTTTATAAACCCTACACTTTCTAAGTGCTTTTCTTATTTAAGGGAAATCACCAGAGAGACTCATACTCACAGGTTGTGAGACAGGGAGTTTGTATATGTGACTTCTTTTGGTAAACAAGCAAGTTGCTTAGTTCCTGAGCAACCATTTCTAGAGAACCTGGCCTGTACAGGGTAAATTTTGAGGATACAGATGCATAAGACAAGTGCCCCCTCCTCTCACATACGGGCATCCCACAGCTGTGACAGTCATTAACCCAGCAGATTACCCTCTGTGTTTCCTGCAATGGGCGGGTGGAGCTCAGTTGCCATGGAATCCCAGAAGGAGTAGGCCCACTCCCCTGGGTGTGGGTGCTGGCTGCACTGAGGAGGGGCCATCTGAGCCAAGTCTCAAAAGGATGAGTAGGAGTTTACCAAGTGGAATTGAAGAGAGGATGTGCTTGCCAGGGGGAGAAAACAGAAAGGGTGTGCAAGGGAGTCTGGGGAGCAGGAAAAGTTAGATATGCCTGGGCATATGATCCTATGAGTTGCGTGGCCAGACATAAAACTACAGGTTTCGCAAATTGTGGGCAGATTTTAAGGGACCTTGTCATCCTTCCAGTGAGTTTGGGCTTTGTCTAAGGAGTGTGGCCACAGGAAGCCAGGAAAGTTTTTAGCAGGGAGTCTCACACAATCTTATCTGTCTCTTAGGAAGACCTCTCTGCAGTGATAAGAAAGCAAGCTGTTTGGGAGGGAGGGAAGGAGGTAGACTTAGAAGGGTGCTAAATTATGTGTACCTGTTTTGTGCCGGGCATGATTCCTAATGTGCTATTTTCATTTAATCCTCACAACCACCAGTGGGAGGAAATTGTCGTTGGCTTAGAGATGCTTGACCTGCCTATTATCTCAAAGATACTGATGGTGCTAAGTGGTAGAGGCAAGAAATTTGGGCACGTCTCTCTTCCTGGAACTTCACTAGAAGGAGACAGATGCGGCTCCTTTTGTGCGCTTATCTGCCTCAGAGGTGAGGAAGGCATAGACCAGGACAGAGAGCGCCATGTTTGCGAACCATTGTGAAGGTGACAAAGATTTTCTACTTGGCAACAGCCCTCCAGTGTGAAGAGGTCACCAGCGTCAGAGAGCATGCTCTGAGGACATCCAGAGAGCCCCATTCAGCAGTATCTGGCTCTGTGTGACACATCATCCTTGGTGAAAGAGCCCAGGCAGGTGGACAACCGGACTGTCAGACTGAGGGAGGGTCCAGAGCTGCCCAGACACGCCAGGCCAGTAGGTTCCATTCAAAACCTTATTTTGCTGCTTGAAAGGCTCCTACTAGCCATGTTTGAGACAATTTGATCCTTACAGTAAAATAGTGACAGTAACTGATTATACTACATTAATAAAAAACATTTAAAAATTAGTATTAGGGGAGAAAAAGTCAAGTAATAGCCATAAAAGAAATGTTAGAAATAAAAACTCACCATTTTGCAACCGCTATGGCAATAATTCAAGCAATGAATGCTAAAAGATTAGGTGAAGGGTTGGGGGCCATGTTTACATAATTTCAAAACACATCACAGGGGAAAAGTATGTATTTAAAGATTTATTTGTATTGTTTTTGACAGAGAGAGAGAGACAGAGAGAAGGGGGAGGGCCCAGATCAGTCTCCATAGTTGACAGCATTAGTTTCCCACATAGTTTCACTCCACAGGTGGGCGTGGGGCTGCGCAGGGCAGGAACTGGGCCGGGAGCCTCCCACATAGGCCCTGGCAAGAATTGAACTGGGGGCACAGCCCAGTTCAGCATATGGGTCTGCATGGGCTGGGCCTGGGATTTGATCCTTGGACTCAGGGGCTGCAAAGCGAGCGCTTAACCCGCTGAGCCTTCCCAGCTTCCCCAAAAGTATGTATTTAGTGGAGTAACCCGGCAGATACTTCCATGACCAAGAGATCAAGCCAGTAGCCAGACAATTGATATCAAGTGCTTTTTGATGGGATGGACGGAGAAAGACATAGCTGTGTCATATTCCTGCCAATAACATTTAACCTGAATTTAAGCATAAGGAAGCAATCAGATGAAACCAAATTCGGGGACATCCTATAAAGAAAGTAGGGGAAGCCAGGATGGCTTAGTGGGTTAAGTACTTGCCTTGTAGCCCTGGGGTCTGAGGATGGAGTCCCCGTCCTGGCCCGTGTGAACCCATATGCTGAACTTGGGTGTGCTTCCCATGCAGGAGGCCCCCAGTTCAATTCTTGCCCCCTGGTTTGGCCCCTGCCTCAAGGGGATGTGCCTCCCATGCAGGAGTCCCCAGGCCCAGTTCCTGCGCTGCGTGGCCCCCCCAGCCACCTGTGTGGAACAAAACCATGTTGAAAACTGATGACGTACAACTATGGAGACTGCTCTGGGCCCTGCCTCTTCTCTCTCTTTTTCTCTCTCTCTGTCAAAAACAATAAAATCTTAAAAAGAAAGAAAGTAGACTGAACTCTTCAAAAATGTGAATGTTATTTAAAATAAGACTTAAGGAAATGTAGTACATGAAAAATATTTTAAGAGTATGACAAGTAAACTAAATATGTCTTCTCTGATTGGATCCTAGAGTAGGGGAAGGCAGCTCCAAAGAGCATTGCTGAGACTGTTGAGAAGTCTGAATAAGGATGCCTATTAACTGTGATAGTAGTGTATCGTTGTTAAATTTCATGTGTGTAACTATAGAGGAAAATGTCCTTGTTTTTACATGTAGGGGTTAAATGTCATAATGTACTCAACTTATTCTCAAATGGTTCAAGAAAAAAAAAAGAAAAGAGAAGTAAATATGGCAAAATGTTGGCAATTGACAAGTCTAAATGAAGGGTCTATGGTGTTTATTATACCCTTATTTATATTTAAAATTTTTCAAAACAGAAATCTGAGGGAATTTTTGTTTTTACGATTTTCACTTCATGGCCAGGTAAATAAAAGAATCTCTCAAACACTTAAAGCAAATGTAATTCTGTTAAAGACAAATCTTACCTGATTGAATAATGTGACAAATAAGAATATGAGATAATGGGAATGTAGAGCTTAGTTTTATTTAAGATTTTATGAAGGCTTTGCTAAGTCTTCTTACTAGAAGCCATGCAAAATTAAAAATATTTACTGGATGAAAGGGAGGTTAGTGGGGAGTAGCGTTTTATTACTGACGATTACTTAGAGACCACTCCCTCTCCACACCCTCCAAAAATGCCTGCTTAGCCTAGGAATTGGTGGATACATTTCATAATGGGTCAAATATTTCAGAACTTAGTGGAGGGAAAACTCTTTTTAAGGTTGTGTGTAGTGAAATCTCTCTACTTCAGATCAGTTGAGGTGGATATGGTATTTGTGTGTGAAACAGAATCTTTGTGCAAGTGGAGTGATTACCATCTGGAGGAAGAATTCAGAAAAGTCTCTCATGATCACAGATGAGCATCCGTGAGGGCTGCGTGTTTAAGGAGAACCATACCAGTTTTACTTGTTGGCTGCTAGGCATTGAGTTCATACTTAAAGAACACGCCCCCCTCCACACACACCCAAGAAAAATATTGACCTAACTTGGTAATTGTAATGCTGCCTTAGATTTGTGTAGCACTTTATAATTTTAGCAATCACTTTTACAAACATTTATCTCACATTGATTGCTGAGACTTGAGGATGAGGCCATGTTGTTCTTGCCTAGTTACAGATGAGCAAACTGAAGTGAGAGTGGATAAAATGGTTTGTCCAGAGCCACCTAGATGGTTAACCCAAAACTGGGGGTTGGGGCTGTATTTATGTCCATTGTTGTTCCTGTGAAAGTAAAGTTGGTACATTTGCAACATTCCTCCAACACAGCACAGTATAAAGCAAAAATAAATTAAAATCAAACTGAAGGCACCTGGTTTAATTTAAGAAGGCTGAAAATGGGCAATCTGTTTATGAAAGATTTCCGTGAAGATAACTTTTATAGAGAGGGAGAAGTATGATCTAGATGGAGAAAACACTTATGAAAAATAGACCTTTAATGGATAATGAATAAGTATTGTTTTAGCTATTCAACTATATTTAAGTGATATATGTAATCTGGATTAAATTTCATTAGAACAACAGCAGCATGTAAACCGGGAGATATTGTCCAGCCCTCGTTGCTCGGGGAGGTGTTTGCAGTAGTAACAGGCTCTGTCCAGGGACCCAGGGCAAGATTGTTTAGGTGAGAGGTAAGACACCTGGGATCTGATCCCAACTGAGTCACTGTATAAGTCAAAGAAATAGCTTGTTTATTTGCTCATCTGTAAAATGGTCATAACATCTGTTTTAACCACATCGTATCCTCAGCAAGGATACAGTGAGGTAATTGATGAGAAAACTTAAAACATGGGAATTTCTGTGCATATAAAAGGTAAAATGTCTTATTTTATAAAAACAGTTTACACCCCCACCCCTATCTCTCCCCCCTTTTTTTAACTGCCCAATCAAGTAACAGTAAGAAGGTATGAGAAATTGTAAGGGGCAATTTGAGCCTCTCACTGGCTACATGCCAGTTGAAATTTAGGAAGCAGAATAGTGTTGCTGGTTTTGGCCTTAGTCATTTGGGGAGTTGAAGTTGAGGGGGAAACCACAGGATGTAGCATTGTTTCTCAGTTGCAGGCTGCCAGGGGTATGGATTCATGTCACTGATCCTCCTGCTCCCTGAAGCTTAGTTCCCAAAGCAGTTCTGATCTGCGGTCTGGGTGTTTAAGAGCAGCTGTCTTGGATGATAGTAGATTTTCTAGTTTGGAGGAAGATTGTTCTTCAGGAGCAAGATAAAGAATGATTTGCCCTGGTGGTAGTAGGTCGATTCGTTGAATAATGGAAGGGAGGGAGGAAGGAAATACTTTGAGAGACACCTGGCTATTCATGGTTGCTGGTATGTGGGGGTGATAGCATGGTGTTACCTCTGTAAGGTAAGTTGCTCAAGGAAAAGTTACTTTTATGTATCCAGTTCCTGGTGTCCGAAAGCTCATGAGGGACTGGCAGTGCACAGGTAGCATGTAGTTTTGTAGGCAGTTACATACATAGAATCAGAGAATGTGGGTCACCTTCCCAGCTCCAACACTGAACAGCCAGGAGACCCAGGAAGCCTTGAGGATCCTTCAGGGCTGTTGTAAGGGGAAGCATTAGAAAGGTACAAGGATTCTGTTAAATGCCATTTCTACTCTTTGGCACTCACTCGCATCCTTTCATTAAAATTATACCAAATCAAAGGCATTGATATATGGGGCATTATTTGATGAGTTTTGGTTCCAGGTTCTCTCCTGCCAGTGAGGGTGTGAAGCACAGTGAACATCGCCTCTCTTCAGATGCAGTTAAGAGAAAAGGCAGTGCACTAGGCTGTCTGTAGACTGAATGACGGTAAGCTGATTGCCACCAGAACATTGTGCTATTCAGCTTTGAAAAAATACCTGGGGAAGCCTGCTTTTTAGTAACCAGTGGTTCACTGGCTCAAACTGTACTGAAACAGTCTCATTCAGAAGCCTCTCCCACCTTCTTTTGCTCTCATTTTCTTCCATTGTCTTGCTGTTGCTTAAGTGATTTAGCCAGCTTATTTAATTTCTTATCCATTCATTAAAAGTTGAAGAAAATTGCTTTATTTGTGCTGAAAGCTGGTTTTTCTGTGACCACAGGAGACCCTCAGTCACATACTCATGTAGCTATGAGACGTTTTTATCACAGCTTTGTGATGTCCACTGGGAAAGTGTTTATGTGACTGTCCCCCAATATCGCTGCCTTCACAAGTGAACATCAAAAGCCTACCGACAGGGAGGTTCCAGTTCCAGTTACAATGGAGTTACACACTCCACCCTGTCTCCCACTGAATGCCACCAGAAAATACTGGGCAGAATGTATGGAGCACTCTCTGAAGACAAAAGTGGTAGCAGGTGGATTGGGGAAGGAAACTACACTGAGAAGTATGAAAGATCCAGCCATGAGTTTCCTGTTTCTTCTTCTTTTTTCTCTTCCCATGTCTCCTGCCTGCACTCAAAAGCCACCTAATTCCCTGAACTGCAGAACTCCAAGAGAACCCCTGTCTTTCTAGCTCAAGGAGGAGGAAAGGAAGTCCCCTTGGGACAGAGACTGGGAGAAATCTTGCCAATTTCCATGCAATCCCGGTGAACATGTAGAGTATACATTCTAAAACTTTCTATGCATATTTTTAAAAGTATAGTTGTAATTATACCAAACATTTGTTTTGTTTTTCCTCCTAATAGGAGAAAATATTTATGATATAAAGCTCTTGTGCAATCATTATAAAATTATTTTTTAAGTAGTTGACTGAGCAGTTATAGCCTCGCTCAGTGCATTTGGTCTCTAGCACTGTAATGTGCATCTGTGTCACCTCAGATTCTGGTTCAGTTTGTGAGAGTGTATTTACAGCAAACTCCTGGTACTGGCAGGACCTCCTTGGCCCAGGCTTTGAATGGCAAGGAAACAGTTATTTAACAACTCCCATTTAAGTTGTTTCCAACTTGGCTGCTTTTATAAAGAGTATTGCAGTGAAATACTTGTACAGAAAGCTTTTGTTCATATTTAGGATCATTTCTTTGAGGTAGACTCCTAGAAGCAACCTTAACTGAGTCGAAGGTTATGGCTGCTTTAGTTGCAGGTCAGTACCGTGATTATTTTTGCGGAGGAGGCTGTCAGTAGTAATAAATATATTACTCCCCGAGTTGTAGATGATGATTGGAGTGTTTGGCTGCGCGGGGCCACAGCTAATTGGTAGAAGATGCTGACTTGCCTGGCCTGGCTGCTGCAGAGGCCACTGGGCCTGTCCTCCCGCAGAGGCCACTGGGCCTGTCCTCCCTGTGCTGCTGGCTGCTGCAGTCACCATGCCTCCTCCTCAGTGAGCTCGCTGTGCCGGCCCCATCATTGTCTATCTGCCATTGGCTTTCTTCATTTGATGTGGGAAAAAGCCAGCTCCTGCTAATGTTAATTTTTATTTCCATTTGCTTCATAGAGTCTGTGTTTCCAGCTGGTCACATCTTTGTCCTTTGATAGGTTGTATTTCTTTCCTAAATTGGTCTTATTGAATTATACATGCCATGAACACAAGAAAGATGTTAACTTGTTTCTGCTCTGATTGTTTTGTAAGTTGTCTTTTGGGTTTTTTGTTTTTTTTTTATATTTATAGAGAGTAATTATTTTATCTTCAGTGCATATTTATTTTTATTTTACTTTTGACAGATAGAGAGAGAGACAGAGACAGAGACAGCGACAGAGACAGCTAGAGAACCGAACTGTGGGAACTCCCCAGTTCAGCATGTGGGTCCTGCCTGGGCCGGAGCCGGGATTCGATCCTCGGTCCTCGGGGCCTCAAAGCGAGTGCTCAACCCGCTGAGCCGTCCCCGCTTTTCCCTGGGTTTTTTATTTAACATTTCTTTTTTAAATGTAGCTGTAACCATCCATCTTTTTTTCCTGTTCCCCACTAAGCTTAAAGTGAGTTCTTCCTTGCAGAGGTGTGACTCACATGGAAAAAACCTTTCTAAAAGAAAGCTCAGGTGTTTTAAGGGCACTTTTAAAAAATGCAGCGTTGGGGAAGCCAGGATGGCTCAGTGGGTTAGGCGCTCACTTTGCAGCCCTGGGGACCGAGGATCGAATCCTGGCCCCGGCCCCGACCCATGTGGACCCATATGCTGAACTAGGGAGTGCCCCCAGTTCAGTTCTCACCGGGTGAGACCCTGGCCCAGTTCCTGCCCTGTGCAGCCCGGCCCACCTGTGGAATGAAACTATCTGGAAAAGCCAATGATGTGCAACTATGGAGACTGTTCTGGGCCCTCCCCCTTCTCTCTGTCTCTGACTCTGTATCTCTCTCTCTCTCTCTGTCAAAAACAATAAATAAATATTTAAAAAAAAAAAGAAAAGAAATGCAGCGTTATTTTTCAGCTGATTTTCCTCAATGCAATCTTTATTTAAAAATCTCCCCCTTCCCCCCTACAGATACAGTTTTCCCACAAACATTTTCCTGCTAGCATGGGAGGACAAATTATGGGGTGATGGGTCCTGAGAATATGATTTATTGTTTTCAAAACATGGAGTTTTGGAAGGACAATTTGAAATCATGTAAAATGAAGAGCTACCTAAGCTCCAACTTTTTTTTTTTTTTCGATTGTATGCCAGATGTTATGACAATGTTTTTGTTTTTTGATTATTGTTAGTTTCAGGTGTACAAAACAACATAATGTGTAGACTATTACACACCTCACAAAGTGGTAAGTTATAACCCCCACAAGTCTACTACCCACCTGACACCTTACATAGCTATTACAGTATGATTGACTACATTCCCTATGCTATCTAAGCCTTTTGCCATAATTTTTTAATATATCATCCATTGTTATGACAGAACTAGACCAAATTTTCAATGGAAAGCTGAAAATTTTTAATTATGTTCATTATACATGTATGCAAGTTAAAAAATAAAATGGTTCTATGGGACTTGCTATGAAAAACAGTAGAACCCTAACCTTACTCTAGCCTACTTTTCTACTATTTTTTTTTTAATGTTTATTTATTTATTTTTATTGTTTTTGACAGAGAGAGAGAGAGATACAGAGACAGAGAGAGAACTGAACTGGGGGGACTTCCCAGTTCAGCATATGGGTCCGCACGGGCCAGGGCCGGGATTCAATCCTCGGTCCCCAGCACTGCAAAGCGAGCACTTAACCCACTGAGCCATCCCGGCTCCCCCACTTTTCTACTATTTTAACTGAATTTTGTGGTATTGACCCTCATATCTTTAATGGTTTTTACAATGTGTTTGTGTATGTGTGTGTGTGTGTATACCCTCAGGTCTCTAAGTGACATGGCAATATTGTTTATCATTTCTAATATAGGCTGTTCCTTTTTATTGACTTCTTGTTGTGAAAGGCCATGCTCCCCAACCCCATCACATCATAGACATTCACCTTTCTTGTTCTGTCTTTCCAGTGTAGTTTTCTGTCCTTGATTTAACTCAGTATTCAGTGCTTACATTATTACAGTTTTGTAAATGCTATTCCCAGACAAGTCATGTCCTATAATTACTTTTCTGTGCATTATTTTGTTTCCTATAGAATTAGTCATTGCCTTGCCTTTTGCTTTATCAGCTTTCTGTTATTCACCCCCATGTTATGACTCTCCTTTGATACATTCAGAGGCGTTGGGTGTTCTATCAATCTCATCTCCTTGAAGACGGCTCTCCAGAGCTCCAACTTGCCCACTTGGGAGACTCAATTTCTAGGCCAATTGCAGATTTTTGGCTTTCATTGTATTGGCATCTGTGAATCCCATTGCTTCTTTTATACTGTGTTTACACTTTTTCTTTGTAGAGCATATCCTTTGTGATTTTCTGAAAAAGAGTACACAAGTGTTAAATATTTTGAAGTTTTATATGTACGAAAGTGACTTAATATATGGTAATGGAAAGAAAGCTGACTCTGGGTGGTGAACACATATTATAACACATAGACGAAGTATGTAGAATTGTACACCTGGACTCTATTAATTTTTACTAACCAATGTCATCCTAATAAATTTAACAAAATAAATAAATAAATAAATAAATAATAAGCTTTCTATGCTCATACAGAAATGTTAGACATACTGAATCAAGTTATCAATCACCAGGAGAGAGTCAGATACTTTTGGAAGTTAGATTAACATTTTAAGTTCTCTAAAGAGTCATTAGAAAATCACCATAGGGCTTCATGTTGAAAGTGGATAGGTCAGCACTCTGCCTTGAGGCAAGCTCGTGCCCTCAGTTACCTTCCTTATTTAAGTTGTTTTGGAAGAACTCACTCATTTGTTTTCCATGCTTATATTCATGCCCTAGTGAGAAATTGAAAAATAAAAACTAGGACTCAGACCCAGGAGGACATCCACTCCTCCTCACTTGAACTTACATTTGCCCTTATTTTTAGCTATATTGGTCTTCTTCCCATGTATGTGGCATAAATTGTTTTTCTTCCAGAGCCACAGGTACTCTTTCAGGTCAGCAAGATAACATTTTCAAGCTAGAGTGACTATTTAATGGTGACTTGTCTGCCTAAAAGAATCAATATGTATGTTTTTTTGTTATTGTTGTTCTTCCTTTATTAGAATCTGGCCTGAGATTTTTGTGGTTTTGTTCATTCTAAAGCAAGGAATAGTTGATCATTTGTTACTATTAATAGGGAAATATTACAATTAATATGGAAATGTTTTATTAAAAATAAATTTGAAAACTTGAAAAAAAATGGCTTTAGTTTATCAATAGTTAACACTTAGTTAATACAGCTAAGTATGCAGAGGGTGCCAAAAAAGTATACATATTTTAAGGCAGGAAACAACTGTATTAAAATTGTAATACTCAGTATATACCAATAACAAATGATGAATACAAGTCACATTTGACTTCTGCAATTATAAGAGGTGCTCAAAGTGGTTATCAGTATTTATGTAATACATAGATAACAACACCTCTTAAAATGTTTATACTTTTTTTTTTTTGGCACCCCTCAGTAGAATTCTTAGTTGGAAATTATTTTCCCTCAGAATTTGGAGGCATTTTTCAAAATCCTTCTGTTTTTCGGTGTTGATTTGAAAATGTCTGACTCTTGATCTTTCAAATGAAGCTTGTTTTTAATCTCTGGAAACTTAGGATTTCTTCTTTGCCTCCAGCTTCTGAAATTCCATGATGCCGATTCTTGCTATGTACAACTGTTTTCTTCTGTTGTATGTGCTGGGCATTCAGTGATCCATTTGAATTTGGAAATTCATATCCTCTGTGGTATTTTCAACCTGTCATCTTTAACTAAAAATCTTGCTAAAATTTTTAAAGGGAATTATAAGGAATTCATAATTTATATAAACACATGCTTTCCAAAGATGGAATATTAGTTAAGTGTTGAAATGGTGATTAAATTGGTGAACTAGAATTTAAAAGAGTGCTGACAGCCATAAAATCACACATTTCATTTGACAGAACAAATGAAAATTTCAGAGAGTGAGTTGTTCAAGCCATTTATTACCCATCCAGCCCAGACCTCTATCAGAGATGCAGTCAGAGACAGAAATGTTTTTCACTCTTATTAAAAGGAAAACCATGCAATTCTATAATACCTACATAATTTCAGAACACTGAAGGTACATCCTACTCAGTTCTTTTTTTAATTCAGTCCCCAAGAACCACAAACCAAAATAATATTTGTATATTTGACTAATTCAACCTTCATCAGCTGCTTTAGCTAAATTAAAGAATAGTTGTCCTCTAGGCCAAGCATGTAAAACTGTATCTCCAAATTTTTCCTAGAGATTTAAATTTACTTTCCTCCAAAATGGTAGTTATAAGAGTAATCTGTCAGTATTTATCACTGTAAATTGGTTAAGCATCAGCTGAAATGTGCTACAGATAATGATAACATCTAAGGAAAGTTCTGAGGCTGCATGCTTCAACCTCTAGGCCCATACTCTTTCCAATGGCTGCCTGAGGTACAATAACCGTTGAGTGGACAAATTGATGGTGAAGGGATGTTGTGTCTTAATATAAATTTGTAAAGGAAAAAAAACTCCTGGGTCTCCTCTACTCTTAATAACCACACTGAATATTCTGTGTGTGTGTTGGGGGGGGGGGGGGAGGTTACCCAATACCATGAGATTCTCCAACTCTAACTTAATTCTGACACTGTCTACCTGGATACAGTCTCAGGTCTCACAGGTTAAGGGCTCTCCCTTTTCCTGACCACCCTTTCACTTCAGATGCCATGATATGCTTCTGAATTACCTGGCTACAAATCAGAGGTTCCCGTAACACCATCCTCTGGTTCAATTAATTTGTTAGAGCAGCTTAGAACTCTGGAATACAATTTACTTACAAGTTTATTATTCAAGGATATAACTCAAGAACAGCTAGATAGAAAAGATGCATAAGGTAACAAAGAATGTGCCCACTTCAATGTATACCACTTTTCTTGCATCTCCACGTGTTTACCAATCCAGAACTGCTATCCTTTTGAATTTTTATGGAGGCTTTATTGTGTAGGCATGATTGATTAAGCCACTGACAATTGTTAATTAACATTTCAACCCTATTACCACCACCTGGTTGGTTCTCTTGGCAACCATCCTTAGAGGCTTTCCAAAGTCATCTCATTAAGGTGAACTCAGGTGTGTGTGGTTGAAAGAAGCTTATTATCAATAACAAAATACACTTTTATCTTTCTTATCACTTAGGAAATTCCAAAAGTTTTAGAAGCTCTATACCAGGCACAGGGACAAAGAACAAATATATACTTCGTATTATAAATCACAATATCACAAAGCTTCATTCCAAATATAAATAGTAATTAGAGCACACTTTCATGCAGGCTAATAATGAATCTTGTTTTCTCTTTTCCCACCAGCTCTTTGGAGACTGGGAAGCCCAACTGCGGAGAATAATGAAGCTCATTGCGGGCGGTGGCCTGTCCATCACTGGCTCTCACAACATGTGTGGGGACTATCTGTACAGCGGCCACACAGTCATGCTCACCCTCACCTACTTATTTATCAAAGAGTGTAAGTCTAAAATAGGCTCCCATTAACATTTCCTCTCCAACTATTTCCCATGGTCTCTGGAAAATCTGCTGAAACAAGACTGTAGGCCTCGCAAGGGCAGTACCTCTTCTTACCACCATGCCTGGATGCAGCAGGCACCCAGGGAAATGTATGGGGTAGCAAGTCACTGCTCTTCTTGACTGGAGCCTCTTGTTTCCCCAAGTGTCAGCTATAGTATTGGGTGATTTACCGCTGCTCAAAAGAGCGAGAAGGAAATCTCAAGCACATAAATATCTAGTTTGGGCCTGATTGGATGATGGAAGATTATGTGTTCGCTCAGTAGACATTTCTTCACCCACCTGGCACAGTGCTGTAAGCTAAGGGTACAGTGGTAGGTCGGTGATGTCTTTACCCTCATAGAGCCCAGGGGCCCAGGAACACTAAATGAGGCAGAAACTAATATAAATGGGAAATTTCCTATATAAAATAGGACTTAACAGTATTTTATGAAACACACAAAGTATACTGCTCAGACTTAATATATGTTAGTATTAGAAAAGCAAATAAAATGTTATTATATGATTAAACCCTTTCATCCTTTCCCTTCCCATTTTCCTATGTCACTTCCATGCATGTTTTTGTACTTGTGTATGACTTTTCTGGTTTTTAAATTTTACATTTGTGATATCATGCTATATATAAGTGTTCTGCCACTTTCAGATTATTTTTTGAGATCAGACTCTGGTTCATTTTCATTGCTGTTAGTATTCCAGTACTATCAGTGAACCTCAGATTACTTATCTCTACACTTGTAGAAAATTCAGTTGTCTTCAATATTTTGCTATTAGAAACAGTCTCAGTGAGCATTCTACATGCAGTTCCCATGAAGGGCAATAAGTAAACCAGGCTGCTAATGCCACAGAGGAGGGACACGTGTCACACTCTGGAAGAGTCTTGGGAGAGTGTGGCACTTTGTGGAATTTTAATGGACTGGAATTTAGAGTTGTGATAATGCTGAGAAATGGAAATGAACTGGTAAGTAGGAATCAGATCACGCACTATGCCTTCCACCATCAGAAAGAATCTGATCTTTCACCATCGACAGAGATGGGAGGCCCATTGAAGGGTTAGACCAGCAGGGCAATATCATTTTATCCTTTTTAGAGTGAGAAGCCACTCTTGCAGCTGCGTTGTGCAGGATGGATTGGAGAGGGGCAAGACTGGAGACCAGGAGATACGTTAGGGGACAGGCTGCTGCTATCATCCAGGGAAGAGATGGGGGTGGTGGCCCAGACTACTATGACGGCCCTGGGGGTGGAGAGAAGTGGAGGGGTCAGAGGGAGATGGATAAAGAAGGGTCAGCAAACAACAGGCTAGATTGTGGGGTGGTAGCTGAAGGGTGAACACCCACTTGTGGTCTTAAAAATAACTAAGACTGGGAACATCGGGGCAGTGAAGATGCCCTTCCGGGTGCTCAGAGGAAAAAGGGCGAATAGGTGTTCTTGTATTTAGTATGTGACCAAATAAAGTGAATTCTAACCATGTCTATTCATAATTCTCTGAGCATGATCTGACCCTTGTACTAGGATGTAACTGGGCATGAGAAATAACTTCTTTATTTATTATGATTATTTTTATTGTTTCTCTTCCCTACTAGGAAGAGATCTCCCCACAAAGACAGGTTCATTTCCTATTGTGTACATTGATCTCAGTGTCTAGAACAGTTCCTATTCTGGGCATAATATTTATTGAGTAGATGTTCAATAAACTGACTGAATGAGTGACTCATTCTCAGACTCCTTGTGAGTCCAATAAAATCCTGAAATTTTTCTCCTGAAGTGAAGAAGGTAGACCTCATTCAACCAACATTTTTAGCTATAATTTCAGACCTTCTGAAGTAGCTCCATTGACAATACAAAGTCGAAAGTCTTCCTCTGGTGGAGATTTTCATGGTTCCTTCAGAGGACTTCCCAAGTACAGGAACAGACTAGCATTTGGAATCTATCTTACTTGTATTTGAAAAATAGAAATCTCAAAGACTTTCAGAGTAATCTATTGTCCTGTGCTTTGGAAGTAAATAAGACAGTTGTATCAATTATAATTGCTTACCGGTAGTCCATGTTTAGGGATCTTATAGACCAAAAGGATGGATTTTTGTATAAAGTATTACCCCAAATTATTTACAGGTAAAATTTTTTTTTAATTTACAGGTAAATTGGTCAATGGACAGCTTATTTTTTAATTAAATTTGTTGGGGTGACATTGGTTAGTAAAATTACCTGGGTTTCAAGTGTACCATTCTATAATACATCATCTATGTGTTGCATTATGTGCTTATCAAGCAGGGTCAGTTCTCCTTCCATCAGCATGTATACGATGCCCCAGATAGCTTTTTTTAATGGAGCATAATACATTTACTTGTCCTTATTTGTCCTTTTAAAGTGTA
>PVKE010010579.1:25560-42357 GCA_004027555.1 Craseonycteris thonglongyai | reverse complement strand
CACCATCCCGGGGATCGTCATCCCGGGGAGCATCATTCCGGGGAGCGCCACCCCGGGGAGCGCCACCCCGGGGAGCGCCATCCCAGGGAGCACCATCCCGGGGATCGTCATCCCGGGGAGCACCATTCCGGGGAGCACCACACTGAGGAGCGCCACCCCGGGGAGCACCACACTGAGGAGCGCCACCCTGGGAAGCATCATCCCGGGGAGCACCATCTCGAGGAGCATCATCCCGGGGAGCACCACCCTGGGGAGCACCATCCCGAGGAGCATCATCCTGGGGAGCACCACCCCGGGGAGCACCACCCCGGGGAGTGCCACCCCAAGGAGCATCACACTGAGGAGCGCCACCCCGGGGAGCGCCACCCTGAGGAGCACCACACCGGGGAGCACCACCCCAGGGAGCGCCATCCCGCTGGCCTCTGGCCTCTCCTGCCCCCGCCCCGCGCCCCTCCTGCGCTCTGATGGCCTCTCCTCTGTCCCCTTGGCAGGCCCGCTTCTCAAGGCCTGGGCTGCCTCCCTAAACCCCCACTGGTGCTTGTCACCTGCACACCAATGACCCTGACACCTGAGCTGAGAGCGCCCCGCCCCTTCCTTGAGCACCAGGAGCACTAGTAGGCACTGCCTCGGTGACACCCCAAATTCAGTGTGTCCACAGCTGACCTCCCACCGCCCTGCCCAGCTGCACCCCCTTCTTTCCGGGGCCCCCGCCCCACCCAGGCCAAGCCGTGATTTCATCCCAGATGTGACAGTAGCTTCTCTGGTCACCGCACACGCTTGGCCTCCCCCCAACGTGACCCTGGCCAAGTGCACGTGGGCCCATGTGCACGCTCTCCCGTGTCAACGGCGTCACTTTGCTATTACAATCAAAACTCCTGCAGGGTCCTTTGTGGCCCGGCCCTGCTTGTCCCCCACCCCCTGCCCGCAGCCTCCTGGCTGCACGGGCCTGATTTCAGGTCCTCGAACCAGCCCTCCCCCCCGGCTCCCCCCAAGGCCGCTGCACACGCCGCCCACCCTGCGGGACCTCGTGGCCCCTCGCCTTCTCTGGTCCTTCAGTCTGAGTTCCAAAGGGACTTCCTCAGGGACGAAGACCAGGCCATTGTCTCTTGCCAAAACGCTTCCACATTTTAAAGAATCCCCCATTGTGTCCCTAGTGGGTATCACAGAGCCTGGCGATAGTATTTTGTGCATTAACGAGCGGTTACAGGAAAGAGCGAAGGAGCTCATCCACCGGGTGAGGAGGGATCCTCCGGTGGATCGTTCCGTCTCAGACCTGCCGGCCTCTCCCCAGGCCCCTGGCTGGATGGCCCGTGAGTCTCAGGAGACTCCTTACCCGGCCACCACCCCATCCCTCGGGGCCCTGCTGACTCAGGAGTCTCAGCGGCTACTGCCTTCAGGTGCCCAGGGGACCAAGCCTGGGGGTCAGGCCAAGGTCAGTGCCAATCACTTAACAACCAGACGTGTCCCTGGGGCCTCAGGGCGGCTTCGTGGGGAGCACTAACAAGCCCCCCCGGGAAAAGCGCACCTGCCCGAATCATTCTGCAGACCAGGCCCCCGGGGTGGGGGTGGAGGGATCTTCAGCTGTCGTCTTGGGTGATGAGATGGGTACGAAACTGGTGAGTTTAAGGCGGACGCTTTGCTCCCCAGCTCTCAGTTCTCACGAGCGAAAGCTCCAAGTTCTGGAGCAGTTTGTTACGCAGCCTCAGGCCGCGGACACGGAACGATCTGAATGAAGTCCTGGGCCTTCTGGCCTCCGTAGGTCAGCCCCAGCGAGCATCTCCCCGACTCCTCCCCGCAGTCCCCAAGGTTCTCGCGTCTCCCAGGAGCACGCCCTTTGCTTTGCCTGAGACCAGCTCTCCTGTCGCCGGGAAGTTCTGTGCAGCGTCCGGCTCGCAGCTTAAACCTCGTTTCTCCTGAAGATCTGGCCCTGATGCCCCCAGCCTGGGTCAGCCTCCTGCCCTCACGGCCTCAGGAACACCTGTGCTTCCTAGCAGATCACTCACCAAACCCGCACTGACGTGTCTCACGCCTGCCTGTCCCGGCACGGGGAGCCCCACGGGGTGAGCGCACACTCGTGTCTCACGCCGCGGGGGCTCTGAAGGGGTGACTTCCGAGCGGGTACTGTGCTCGGTGACAAGGCCACCGACGCCCAGCACACTCCCACCAGCCCACCCAGGTTCTCGGAGCACCGCGGTGGCTTCTGGTCGTGGCTCCCACGACCTCCAGAGCCAGCTTTGTCTGCCATCCCCAGGGCGGTGTCCCCAGACGGCTGAGAGAAGAGGGCACAGGGGGCCGGAGGGGCAGCAGGGGGCTCAGCTCCTGCCTCATTCGGAGTCCTGAGACTGGACCCTGTGCAGGTCCCTCCCCCTGGGTCCACAGCTGGCCAGTGGACATGGAGTCCGGACACGGCCGGACACGGCCCCGGCTCCCACCTCGCGTCCAGGCTGATGCACGGCGCCCGCCTCTGCGTCACGCCCTCCGGAGAGCAGAGCTCCCTCCCGGCTCCAGGCCCTGTTCAAACGCCGGCCTTTGCCCACCAGCCTCCCCAACACCTCTCAGAAGTCCCCACCTGCTCCCGAGGCCCTGCCTTCTTCTATTTGTGCCAAACGCGCTGGGTCTGGCACCTCATTTAGGTCGGGGGGCCCCACCTTCAGGCTTCCCTGGGCTGCCTTGGAAGAACGGTCTCGGGCCCCGCCTCGAACCCACGCACACTAGGGCTCGCCGCTGATGGGCTACAAAGAAAAAAAAACCTCACGTGTTTTAAGAACGTCTATGGATTTGTGTCGGGCCGCGTTCAAAGCCGTCCTGGGCTGTGTGCGGGCCGCGGGCCGCACGCCAGTGCCTCACCCCACACGCTGAGCTGTCCAAGGACTCGGGCTGTGACATTATTTTCGTCTGCACACAGTAGGTGCTCACGAAACATTTATTAAACTGAATTGGCTATCATCAGACATCGGGCCTAACAACTGCACTACTGCCCTGTATTGGGGGAGCCACGCTCGCACCCTTATAACGAGAGGACGTTCCCTCATTTAAGGAAAAGGACAAAAGTACTTAGACTAGCAGCTCCGTTGACATTTGCCCGTCAGCCGTTCTACCTAGACGTGTCCCAGTTTATTCACCCGCTCAACGCTCTTTAGGTGCCCGTGCTGAGTCTGGAGTTGTCATAGAGAAGTCAGACGCTAAAACAAGTACGGTGACAACAGTGAAAAAAAAGACGTCGTCCTCCAGCGCTTGCCGCTGTATCGGGGAAGCACACAAACCGTCCACCACACGTTTGGACGCGTGCAGGCAAGCCAGGCCTCGTGGAGGACGGGAGGGTGACATTCCTGATCGGCCCCTCCTCTCCCCCAGGTGTGACAACAAGGACAAGGATGAGACCAGGCCTCGCTCGCCCGCCTGGCCAACGGCTCACACTTCCTGTTTCTCGTCCTGCTGGGAGCCGTGAACCGGGAGAACGCGTGTGCCTGGGAAGCAGCGAACCACTCTGCCTTCAAAGCTTCACATCCGCCGCAGCCGCCAGTGCAAGGACGCGCTTCGTCCAAGGATAAGGTGACCGGACGCCCCGCTTTTGGCAGGACAGTCCCGATTTTTAACAATGTGTCCCGCGTCCCGCGGCGTTTTAAAAAGTCCCGATGTTTGGAAAGAATGCACGACAAGCTAGGGAACGGCGGGAGATAGACCCGATTTTTAATCAAGAACCCCCTCCCCCCCGGTCAGTGGTGTCCCGCTTCACCCATGTTACCATCTGGTCACCTTATCCAAGGATGGCTACGCCGCCACACCTGCCTGCTCCCCTAAACGGTCCTGTGCTCCCTGACGTCAGCCCGGAGCAGGGTCTCGCAATCCCCTTGCACCCCTTCTTCGGCCTTCACGCCGGCCGGCCTGCCCTCCCTCTCCCGCATCTCACCGCCTCCCGCCGGCCTCGGATCGCGTGACAGACCCGCCTGCCCCTGACTCTCCCAGCCCGTCCCTCCTGAAGTGCAGACGCCCCTTCCTACACGGCGGCTTGCTCTGCACACGTGAAGTCCGTCTCCCCGATGTCGGCGGAACCCCAACCTCACCGCGACCTTGAAGGCCTTAGGCATTGAGCTCCATCCGTGACGTTGAGGGGACGGGTCCCTCACTGAACAAACACGTCTAAGCCCCAATCCGCGGTCACGTGGCCTGCAGTTCCCCGGGACGAGTGCCACTTCCTTCCCCCCTGGGAACGGCCCCCTGTCCCTCCTTCAAGGCCACGCTCACACCTCCTCCGGGAGGCTCTCCCCGACTTAGCCTCCCCCTGAACGCCCACAACACTCGCTGTTGGTGCGACTGCAGGTCGGAGCCCCTCAGACTTGACCCGCAGCCCCTGGGATTCCGCCTCAGCAGTGAGGGGTGCGGCCGGGGAACGTACACCCCTAACAGGCTCCCGTGCTGACCGCGCGGGGCTGGGGACCTCGGCGTGCGGGCCCCCGGCTCTGAGGC
The DNA here is from genome assembly GCA_004027555.1 of Craseonycteris thonglongyai. Classification (NCBI taxonomy): domain Eukaryota; kingdom Metazoa; phylum Chordata; class Mammalia; order Chiroptera; family Craseonycteridae; genus Craseonycteris; species Craseonycteris thonglongyai. The sequence goes on along the minus strand of PVKE010010579.1, from coordinate 37,890 downwards.
CTTCACGTCCACACCGAACGCTTCACCATCCAGGACACACGTGGGGCCACCCAGTGGGTCAGCCCCCCAGACCCGCCTTGGACCGCGCGGCAGGTAGACGCTCTGCCATCCCCGTGCTTACGACTGCGGTGGAACTCGAGGATCCCTCCCCGCTCCCCCTAGGAAGGAGCTGACTCTGCCATCGTCTGGGCTGGGGACACAGGCGTCACCTCGGGGGTCCGGGGAAGGACAGTGACTGGCCCAGAACACCCCAGTTTTCCTGCTTCGTGGCCGAGCACAGAGGCACGCGTGGCGGATCGAGGGCGGGCGGCACCGCGTGGTATTTCCTGCACCCACCTGTCCTGGTGGCTCCTGCCTGGCACTGTCCCCTGCAACCCTCACGGCCACCCAGCAAAGCCGGCCTCACGTCACCCGAATTTAAAAGAAAGTCAACGAACTCAGTGAAGTGGCAGCCTTCGCTGGAGGCCACGCGGCTGCAACCCCTTTGTGACCCCAAAGCCCCTGTTGGCTCCGCAGCCCCGATCCGCGCCGAGGGGTCTGTGCCCGGTTCCCCCAGCTCACAGGGCCCCCCAGTCTCCCAGCCCCGGACGCCTGGGGGGCCACCCAGGCAGCTGGGGGCGCAGAGCCGGGCTCTGTCCTCACAGGGAGGGCTGACTGGCAGGTGTTTCTGGGGGTGTTATGATGCACAGGGGTGGGGGGACCCCAGCCTTGGATAAGCCAGGAGCTGGAAGGACATGGGGGCCGTGGGCCCGGGGAGGCTCGCTCGTGTCGGGTGTGACTGTCCCCTCTGCCCACAAACACCCTGCCCCCTTCACGACCCTCCCACAGAGCCGGGGGAGGGGGCTGGCTCGCTGAGGTTCAAGGTGAACTGTGCTGCCCCCCCCTCCGCCGCCCCCCAGCTCAGCCCCCCTAGGAGGGGCTCGGGCCCCCTCGCTGCCCCTGGGCCCTTCCCCTCTGGCAGCTCTGAAGGCTGGAGGCGTGGGGTGGGGGAGGGGCTGGAGTGCGGCTGCGAAGCGGGGGAGGGGGCCGGGGCGGGCGGGGGTCCCACGGGGGGCAGGGCGCTCAGACTGCCCCCGCGGCAGCCCAGACCGCGGGCGGAAGGGCCTGAGCCAACTCCTGCCGGGATCCTTGGCTGCCAGGGAGCCGGGAACGCTGGTGGGAGCCCCGGTGGGAGCCCCGGGTTCAGAGGGGCTACGGCTGGCTGACCAGGGCCTGGAGTCGGGGGTCAGGGGGCACTCGGGCTCCGCAGGGCTGACACCTGTTCCCAGCGCCCCCACCCCGAAGCGCTTCCCTGGCCCGGCACCCTTGCGGGCGGCGTGGGGCATGACCGCTAGCCATGAGGGATCCCGGGGAGAGGTTGGGGAGGGGGTCTCCCTGCCCGCGCCATCCAGCCCGCTCCCTTGGCAGGGGGGCCTCCACACTGCGCCCCCCGCCTGCCTCCCCTCGGCTGGCGCGGGGCGGGCCCGGGGCCCTTACCGTCTGCGGGGGGCTGCCCACGGTCATCTCCACGTAGTAGCCCTGACCGGACCTGCCCCTCAGGTTGTCCACCATGTCCACGAAGCTGCCCCTCCGGCCCGGCTCCTCGGGCTCCTCGTCGGCGTCCCGGGGCAGCCTCGGCCCCAGCGGGGGGCCCCCGGGCCCGCTTCGCAGCGGCAGCCTGATGCCAGGCGGGGCGCAGTGGGTGGGCAGCACGGCCGAGCCCACCCAAAGCAGGAGCCAGGGCATCGCTGGGGCCATGGTGGGCCCGGAGGCCTGGCCGGCGCTCCCTCGGCCGCGTCTGTCCCTGCTGCCTGGCCCCGATCGAGACGCCGGCGGTGGCGGCAGCGGTGGCTTCTCAGCAGAGATCGCTGTGGGGCATCGGGGCTCCGGAGCCCGCGGGCCCCGGTCCAGGCCGCGGGGGTCGGGCAGGAGCAGCCGCAGCGACGGCGAAGGGAGGAGGCGGATCGGGCTACATCTGGCCAGCGGTGTCCGGCCTCAGCGGCGGGCCCGGCGAGGGCGGCCTGGGGCCTCCGGGCGGCCGGGAGGGGCGGGCATGGCGGGGTCCCGGTCCTCCCGGCGGCGGCGGGCAGGGCTCCGAGCTGCTGCGGCTGCGGGGGCTGCTCAGGCCACCGGGATCCAGCTCCCGGCCCCCAGGCCGGCTGGGGAGGCGGAAAGCCGTGTGGCCGCGGCTGTCAAAGCCCAGGGTTTTCGCTGTTCCCTGGGAGCGCTGGGAAGTGTAGTCTTCCCCCAGCCGGCAGCCCCGCTTCCGGGCCGGCGAGGGGTCTGGCATGCCCTCTGCCGAGAAGGAGTCCACCCTGCAGGCCCCGGAGGCCCAGGTCGCCTGGCCCTGGCCGGCCGGGACCGCTCATCGTCAGCCTTTCCTTCTGCATTTATGGAGCACCCACTGTATGCCAGGTGTCCTGCCAGGCGCTGGGGCTACAGAGGCAACTGGAATGCACACGGCCGTACAAAACGATGTGGCCCTAAGGGGTAGGGGCCTTGGGACCTCCCAGGGGTTGGGGAAGACCCCATGGAAGGAGGCTTAAAGAATGGGTGGGGGAAAGCCGGGACGGCTCAGCGGGTTGAGCGCTCGCTTTGAGGCCCCGAGGACCGAGGATCGAATCCCGGCTCCGGCCCAGGCAGGACCCACGTGCTGAACTGGGGAGTTCCCACAGTTCGGTTCTCTAGCTGTCTCTGTCTCTGTCTCTCTCTCTATCTGTCAGGAGTAAAATAAAAATAAATATGCACTGAAGATAAAATAATTACTCTCTATAAATATAAAAAGATAAAAAAAAAAAAAAAAGAATGGGTGGGATTTCCACACCCGGGGGTCTTCTGCCACTAGAACCTTCTGGGCCTGGGACGCTCTGCCCACCCCCAAGTCAACCACCCGATGCTGTGAATCCTCCGAATTTCTGTGTAGCCGGTTAGACTGAGGGCAAATATCTGCATATTATTCACGGAAAGCTTAAAACGGAAAGCTTTAGAGCCCCGATAGCTCGAAGGAGAAGAGTCCTATGATTTTATCAACGTATTAAAAGCTGTCGTTAAACTTCGGTGGCCGTTCTGATGAAAAACCAAGGGGATACTTCTTAAACAAGGCAACAAAACACCGCGGAAAACGTCCCAGTAGCAGCCTAGGGTCATTCCCGTCGAGTCGGGCTTAGGCCCGGGAAGGACGCGACGCTGCTCCCACCCACGACGGAGCTCAGCTTAGCTCCCTCACGACGAGACAGCGGGCAACGGCCCTGAACGTCCGAAAGCAGCGCAACCAAGATCTGCAGATGATACGGTATGGACAGAAAATCCTAACCCGTCAGATGGTGAGACACGAGCTGAATAAAACGTCACAGATCAGTGCATGTTGGGAATTTTGTACCGGATAATGCTGGCGTTCAGAGAGGGAAATGCGTGATTCAGAACCGTTATCGGACAACTGGCTACTCATCGGGAGGGAAAGAAAACCCACCAATCTCACCTGGAAGTGAACTCCAGATAGATCAAAGAGCTTAACATAAAAAACAAAACAAAACAAAAAAAAACGACAGAAAAAAAATAGAAGAGTGTTTTAATATCTTATGTTGAAGAAGGTCGCTCTAACAAAACTCAGAAGCTCTGTCTGTTTTTTTTTTAATTTATTTTTTTAAGATTTATTTATTGTTTTTGACAGAGAGAGAGATACAGAGTCAGAGACAGAGAGAAGGGGGAGGGCCCAGAACAGTCTCCATAGCTGTACATCATTGGTTTTTCCACATAGTTTCATTCCACAGGTGGGCGGGGCTGCACAGGGCAGGGACTGGGCCGGGGTCTCACCCCGGTGAGAACTGAACTGGGGGCGCTCCCAGCTCAGCATATGGGTCCGCACGGGCCGGGGCCGGGATTCGATCCTCGGTCCCCAGGGCTGCAAAGTGAGCACCTAACCCACTGAGCCCTCCCGGCCTCCCCTCTGTCTGTTTTTAAACAGACAGACCTCACTACTTACAGTTTGAAAACTTCAGTCGGACCAGAACGCCAACTCCGACCTGCCGCGCAGTAACCAGAGCGAACCCGAGCGGGTTCCTTCCCCTGGTTTCTGTCTCAGTTTTCTCCCTGGTAAGAAGAGAACACCATAGTGCACACCTCGTGGTGTGTGAGTTAAATGAGATGATCCATGCACAGCACAAGGAAGGGTGTCCGGCATATGGTGAATGTTCAGTAAAGGTTATTAGTGTTATTCCCGCGACAGCTGCTTTGAAAAATGACATCGACCAAGTTGTGAGGTAAGTCACAGAGTAGGAGACACGTTTGTCACCCAACAGAGAGACAAAAAGGAAATGTCTACGACATGCAAGGAGCGTCTACAAAGTCTCCAACCACTCGGTAGAAAAATGAACAATGAAGGTAAACAGGGAATAAAGAGAAGAAATTCAAATAGCCAATAAACATATGAAAAAAGAGTTCAACTTCATTAACAGTGAAAGAATGCAATTAAAACAACATCTAGATACTGTCATCATCATTATTTTTTTGCTTCTCCTGTTGGTAATACATACTGGGGTGGGGGGTGCCCCCAAAAAGTCTGCACATTTTAAGTGATGTGATCCGTGTATTGCTTTTTGAAGTTGAATGGCATTACGGTAGCCATGTGTACTACGACGTTTGCTCAAAAGATGGTGCTTGTCAATCAGATGAACGCTAGTGTCACCACGCGACAGGCAGGGCCGTCCCAGAAAATGGCGGGAGCGCGGTTGTCATGTGGGGAGCGCAGTTGTCATGTGGGGAGCCTGGTTGTCATGTGGGGAGCCCGGTTTTCATGTGGGGAGCGCGGTTGTCATGTGGGGAGCCCGGGGCCACTTGGAGGGGGTGTTTGAAATTCGAGGACGTTGTGCAAGTACAAGGACAATGGAGGTGTGAGGATGCGATGGAGCCCCTCGCCCGCCTCCCAATGGCATTTCTTCGCGACGAGTTTGCGATGCATGAGCAGCGATGGACGTGGACATTGGTCAGCGTCGGTCAAGCAGTCGTTTGCCGTCATCGATCTGGACACGGATGGTCACCACGGTGAGCACCTCTTGTAATTGCAGACGTCACACGTGACCTGTATTCCTTTTTGTCATCGGTGTATAGTGAGTATTGCCATTGCAATAGTTTTTTTTCGTTCTTAAAATGCGTACCCAGTTTTCTTGGCTCCCTCTGTATTTGGGGTTGGTGAAGGTGTTGGTGGGACTGTAAATTAATCCAGTTTTAGGAGTTCAGAGATGTCTATTAGAATGTAAGGAATGTAAGTTCTTTGAACAACGCGAATTCTAGGATCCGATCCAACAAAAATAACCGTGTTTCCGCATCGTGCGCAACATCCATGGGGCAGGAGCCATTCGTTCAATGGAACCCTATGGAATCATTGTAAAGAAAGGAGCACTTTCTTAGGAACTGACCTTGGAGGATGTTTATGACGCATGTTAAATGCAAAAGCACATTGTAAACATCACGATTTCATTTCTGTAAAAATGGAAACGTGGACGCGGTGCCTATGCACGCATACACATGAATTTGCATCTGCATACGCACTGAGACGTCCGAGCTGGGAGCCCAATTGTCAACAGCGGTTTCCTCACGTGCGGGGTTTGCTCTTCCCTTCCTCTGCTCATTCTTTCCTTTGTTCTTCCACCAGCTGTTTATGGAGTGCCCACTACCTGCTAAGCATTGTTTTAGGCACTATGGATATAACAATAAACAAAGTGGACAACGTTTCTGTCTTCATGCAGCTTACATTCTAACAGAGGGAGATAGACAGTAAAGAAATAAAATATATAGTATTTCAGACAGGGGGGAAAATAAAGCAGAGAAAGAAGGTGGCAGGGAAGTTTGCAATTTTAAATAAGGTGGATTCAAAGCGTAGAGGGAGGGGGAAGCCGGGAAGGCTCAGCGGGTGGAGCAGTCGCTTGTAGCCCTGGGGACCGAGGATCGAGTCCCGGCCCTGGCCTGTGTGGACCCACATGCTGAACTGGGGTGCGCTTCCCATGCGGGAGGCCCCCAGCCCGGTTCCCGCCCTGCACGGCCCCCGCCCACCTGTGTGGAAGGAAACCATGTTGAAAACTCATGATGTACAACTATGGAGACGGCTCTGGGCCCTCCCCCTTCTCTCTGTCTCTGTTAAAAACAATAAAATAAATCTTAAAAAAAAAAAAAAAAAATATATATATATATATGGAAGTGTAGAGGGAACATTTCACATCTTGCAAGTTTTTTAATGGTAGGAATAGTGACTGTGTTTTCCTTATCATGGGGCGGCTTTCTGATATGTGAACAGTAGGAAGTGAGCAGTATGAAAAGAGAAGAAACATTTTAGTAGCAGAATTTCCGACCTGGGGGTTAGGGCATAACATGGGGCATCGGTTGGGTTATTTCCTACCCCACCTTCTAAAAATCACCCCTGAAAGTTTATCCCTGACGGCAGAAGGTAACCTACACCGTGTGAAACTCTCAGTCCCTTTTCATCACCCACGGGGCATATTAGTGATCAATACATCAGTGGGTGCGTCATTTTTGTTATTTCCTCCCCAAGACTTGCTTCTTAATTACGTTCGCCTAAGGGCCTTGAAAAATGGGTTTGCCCTTCTGAGTCCAAATTCGTAGGAAAACCTGATAAAATGCAAATTGCTCATTGGTGTGGGGTCGTCCCATGAATCACAGAGGGACCCTTATTTTATCGGCTTTCTCCGTGAAAGAGCAAGGGACGCATCACAGGGGACACAGATTAAGATTTTTTTTTTAAAAGATTTATTTTTATTATTTTTATTTATTTATTTTTTTATTGTTTTTTGACAGAGAGAGAGACAGAGAGAAGGGGGAGGGCCCAGGACAGTCTCCATAGTTGCACATCATTGGTTTTTCCACATAGTTTCATTCCACAGGTGGGTGCGGGGCTGCACAGGGCAGGAACTGGGCCGGGGTCTCACCCGGTGAGAACTGAACTGGGGGCACTCCCCAGCTCAGCATGTGGGTCCACACGGGCCGGGGTCGGGATTCAATCCTCAGTCCCTGGGGCTGCAAAGCAAGCTCTTAACCCACTGAGCCATCCCGGCTTCCCCAAAATTAAGAATTTTGATGGCTATTCAAGGCAACCGGATGGACTGCAGATTCTTGCAAGTAGGGACCAAGTCCCTGGAGGCTTTGTTTGGACCCCTGCAAGGTCCAGGCCGCAGGAACGGCGCGCCCCTGCCGGGTCTGCTCCCAGGGCCTGTCCAGGAGGCTTGCAAGGAGCTCGGAGAGGCAGGGGGAGCGATGGCCTGCCACCTGCCGGCCGAGCGAGGAAGCGCAGGCACAGCGCCGCAGGAGTGCAGGTGAGACGGGGGCTGCACGCGGGTGTGGGGTCTTGGGGAGCAGGAGTCGGATTTCTGCAGCCTGGGGTCGGCCCCGCGTGGTGCCGGGGGCGCGCCGACCCGCCTCCCGGACGCTTCCCCAGGCGCTGCGTTCTCCTTTGCAGCGGGTAGCAGCGGCTCTTAGCTCTGCGGTGCGCCAGGTCGCCCGTCCCTACGCGAGAAGGACCTGCCCGCCGTGCAAGCAGACCGGCTGCTTGTGACCCGAGGAGCAGCGACCCTCCTGCCAGACAGGGCGTGTGCAGGGGCGGGACAGTCGCTTTTCCTGCCCAGCGGATTATGGATGATCAGTGTATTATTCATTTGATGCTAATCCCACTACTAACAAGCGGTGAGCAATTCATCGCCTTAGTGAATCCACGTTTCTGCACCCTACTGTGATTGCTCCCTTCGGCCCGAGAAGAAATTCCCATCATTTTTAAATTCAGAGCGCTTTTACCCGCTTGCGGCCCCCATCCACGACCTCGGACTACATTTCCCATCATGCAACGAAAAACGTGCGGCGCTCTCTCCGTGACGCGACGGGACGTCCAACCAATCCCGTCCCAGACCTCTCAGTCCGCGGCCTATTGCCTCTGGGTGGAGGCGGGACTTGCGGGTGGCGCCCTCCCCGGAAGTGGCCGTTGGCCGCTGCCACGGCCGTTGGCAACGCCCCGGCGTCCCTGGAAGCCGGGAGCTGGGCTGGTGCAGAGGCAGCGAGCAGCGCGGAGTCGGGGAGCCCGCGCCCCGAGCCTCCCGGGCTTGGGGACAGGTGAGGACGCCCTCGGGGCGGCGGGGGCAGGGAGCCAGCGAGCGTGCACGAGTGTGGGCGGTGCATCGGTGCAGAAATCGCTCCGAGCGGCCGGAGGGGCCCTGCGCCCCGGTGCTGGCCGGGCCGGGAGCGCGGGCCCCGGGCGTGAGCTCCCGCGGCGCCCGCCTGCTGGCCCTGCTGTGAGCTCGTGTGCAAGGCCTTCAGACCCGCCTGCCTCCCTCCATCCCGGGGAAGCTTTGCAGCCAGACCCTTGGCCCTCTCCTGGGCTGCCCGGGGTGGGGGTCGGGGGGTGTGTGGGAAGCTAGGAAGTGTTTGGTTTTATTAATTTTTTCGAAGATTTATTTTCTTGCAAAAGAGAGAGACAGGAGGGAGAATCCAGAGCAGGCTCCCTAGTTGCACATCATTAAGTTGTGACACGGTTGCCGTCCACGCAGGTGGACGTGGGCCCGGAACTGAACCCGGGGTTGGGGGGCCTCTCGCTTTGGAGGTGAGACCCTTCATTGCCATCCGGGCGGTTACCCGTTGCGCCCCCGAGCAGCCTGTGGGTTTGCACAGGCCCGGGCCAGGGGATCCAGTCCCCAGACCTCGGGGTCGCAAGGCAAGGGCTCAACCTGCCGGGGCCGGGATTCGATCCTCGGTCCCCGGGGCTGCGAAGTGAGCGCTCAACCCGCTGAGCCATCCCGGCTTCCCCTCATCAGTGTTATTATATTTTGTGTGTGGCCCAAGATAATTGTTCCAATGTGGCCCAGAGAAGCCAAAAGGTGGGACAACCCTGGTCTAAACCGTTTCATACAGATGGCCAAATTGCATTACCCAAATTTAATTTTCATTTCTTTTTTTTTTTTTTTATATCTTTTTATATTTATAGAGAGTAATTATTTTATCTTCAGTGCATATTTATTTTTTTTATTTTACTTTTGACAGATAGAGAGACAGAGACAGAGACAGTTAGAGAACTGAACTGTGGGAACTCCCCAGCTCAGCACGTGGGTCCTGCCTGGGCCGGAGCCGGGATTCGATCCTCGGTCCTCGGGGCCTCAAAGCGAGCGCTCAACCCGCTGAGCCGTCCCGGCTTTCCCTAATTTTCATTTCACTTCATTAAATGTGCTGTTATATGCAGGATATGATTGTGGAGCCACAGTTACAGTCCCTGCCTTTAGGAGGAACACTATGCTAGGCAGGGGGCCAGACACACAGACAGTTCCCAAGCAGGGCACATGTGAAGTAAGCGAGCAAACAAAAAATGCCACCAGATTCCCACAGGGGCAGAAAAAAACTATTCTAGACAGAAAGTTACGGATGCCCACTGGTCTGAAAGCTAGAAAGGACCTGGTATATTAATTATCTATGGAAAATTATCTATGGGAAACTGCCGGCCCCCCTCATTTGGTTTTATTTTTAACGTTCCTGGCCTGGATTAAAATCTACCTTCCCCGCCTGGAACCGGCTGTTTCCGCTGGGCCCCCCCCCCCGAGATGCCTCTCTCCCGCTTCTCCCCCAGCCCCGCTCAGCGCCTCCGCGGGCCCCTCCGGTCTCTCCTCGCAGTGGTCCGGGCTGATTTCACCCAGGTGCCCTCTGTGTGAAGGCGCCTCTCCAAACTGCAGCTGCAGCTGGTCCTCGTTCCTGGGCTGAGACCTGCTTGCTGATCATCCCCCAGCTGTGCGCTGCCCCCCGGCCCGCCGGTTCCCGTCGTCACCAGGAGTCACGTCTGCACCTGGAGGTCGTTCACACGCTGCAAAGGTGCGCTGGGCATGAGGCGCAGAAATGAGCAGATCGCCGTGAGCGGGAAACTTAGTCTGTTGGGAAATACCCACAGAATCGGGTCCTTCCTCTCCGTTGCCACAGCCGCGGATTTGGTTCAGAATTTCTTGCCTGGGCCTGTAGGACGACTTCCAGAGTGGTCGTCCTGCCTCTGTTCTTGCTCCCTGCTCAGTGCTGCTTACACAGCTCGGCTGTCGTGCGACATGCGTGACGGCTCCTCTCACACAGGACACAGCCCGCCTCCCACCGCGGCGCTCCCCTGCCACCCCCTTGTCATGCAGGGTGTTAGAGCCCAGGCTCTGGGGTCACGGAGGTGGGGCGCGTCCTGCTGTGCTCGTTCCTGGCTGTGAAACGGGGCAGCTGTTTGTTAACGGTGCTGAGCCTGAGTTCCCTTATTTGAACATAAGGGTAGGAATCTGCCTCGTTGAGAGGAGGAGGCGAGCTGAGGCCCGTAAGCATTGGTGCGGCTCTCAGAACACTGGACGTGTCAGTGAATACGAGCTGATGTCCCACTTAATTCTCTGCACCCGCCGCGTTCTCCCCTCCCCCGCCCGGGTGCACACTGTTTCCTGTGCCTCCACTTCCCTCCCGCGCTCCCTGTGCTGCCAAACTGCTTACCCTCCCAGCATCGTCTCCGTGGTGCTCTGCTCTGCGACGCCTCCCCCGTCTTTCGAAGTCGATGCCCCTCTTTGTGTCCCGTTGTATGTTCTGTTGCTTCCCTTAATGCACGTAACATATTATGTAATCGTGTGTTTACATGTTTCTCTTTCTGATGACTCGGCTGAGCTGGGGTTGAAGCTCACGTGTCATCCGGTTTGTGGCCCTAACGGCATGTGGGTGCTCAGTCCCCGGGTGTGGAGTGACTGGTGCTGGATTTGCTCTCTGGACCAGTGTTCACTAAGCCCTTTAAACGCGTGACTAGTGACAGTAGCCACAGACGTTTATGGAGATCTCACTGCGCTTTCCGTGTATTGCAGCGTCTCTCTCGCAGCCCTTAGGTAGATACTGTGGCCCTCGTTTTACAGATGACGCTGAGGGGCGGTGCCCAGCGGGTCAGCAGTAGAGCTGGGACGACAGGCGAGACCGCTCTGCAGCCGGAGCTCACTACGTAACAATGGGGGCCGCTCGCCTTCTCCCCGGTGCTCTCCTGGGCTTGTCCGTCAGAAAGCAGAGGCGGGAGGAGGCACCACCCTCCTTAGCTGCGGTTTAAGGAGCCGTAGCTCAGTCCTGGGAACAAGGTAACACTGAGAGTCCTGCGCTTGTGAGTGGGTGGGAAGGGCTGAGGCGAGCAGGGAGGGCTTCCTGGAGGAGGTGCATGAGCCACTTTTTCTTTTTTCTAGGTTCTGGGGTTGGCAGGAGATGGATGCATGCGATGGGGGGACCCTTCCCCTCCACCTGCTGGGGTCTTAGAGCAGCTCAGCCCGGCTGGCACCCAGATCTGGTCAGGCTGCCCCGCTGTGCTGGTGAGAGCTGCCTGCAGTGAGGTGGGGCTGGGGCTGCAGCCACGTGGGGGCTGTCGGGGGCCGCGATGGACGGGCGGTTTCCCTCCCGGTTTCAGGCGTGTTAGGCCTGTTATGCCACGTAGTTGCCATAGCAGGTGTGGGGCTGCTTTCGTAGACTCTTCTCGGTCCTGCTCTAGCCCGGGCACCGTTTTCTCCACCTCTTCTCCCCCGTGGGCCTGCCTTGCCTGCGGCCTCGGTCGGCTTGGAGGTGTCATGGTGGGAGGAGGGGCTGGGGAGGCCTGGTTCCCCTGGGTCCCTCGCCCTGCTTTCAGCATCGGGGGCGGGGAGCCCTGTGCTGGTCGTCAGCGTCTCAGCCTCGGAATCTTGGGGCAGATTCAGAGGGGTCGGGTCTGGCCGCTCTGGAACCCAGCCGGCCTGTCAGGTAAAGAGCCGGGCGCCGCCCCATCCCGGGAGCTGGGGGCCCCTTCCTGCTCCCTGCACCTCCGCCCCACCCCCCAATGTCGCAGCACCCCGTGCACCTGTCCTTTCTCATTGCCCGCGTCTGCCCTCGGGTAAGCCCTCGTGGTCTCACCTGGGGGCGGCCTCCTTGGGGTCTTTTCTCCAATCCAGCCATGCCCCTCCCACCAGACTTCTCGTCCCACAATAGGCCATTCTGCATCTTTTCTTTCACGAAAGCCCACAGTGGGCCCCGCTTTGCTACAGGCAGAGTTGTGGCTCTTCAGAGTGGTCTGCTCAGCTCCTGTGACTTGGCCCTGGCCCTGAGCCGGCCCCCGCCCCGGGCCCCCGCCCTGAGCCGGCCCCCGCCCCGGGCCCCGGCCCTGAGCCGGCCCCCACCCCGGGCCCCGGCCCTGAGCCGGCCCCCACCCCGGGCCCCGGCCCTGAGCCGGCCCCCACCCCGGGCCCCGGCCCTGAGCCGGCCCCCGCCCTGAGCCAGCCCCCGCCCTGAGCCGGCCCCCCCCCGCCCCGGGGCCCCCCCCCGCCCCGGGCCCCAGCCCCGAGCCGGCCCCCACCCCGGGCC
>PVKE010010579.1:15050-25460 GCA_004027555.1 Craseonycteris thonglongyai | reverse complement strand
CCCCCACCCCGGGCCCTGACCTGGGGGCTGGTGCCCAGCAGGGCAGAGCGTCTGCATGTGCTGGCCGTCTGCCTAGAACAGCATCTCCCCGTCGGGGCCTCGGGCTGGGCGCCCGGCTCCTGGAAGCGCTCTCTGAGCTTCTCTCCCCGGGCTCCCGGAGCCGGGCGCCTTCCCGCTCGGCCTGTCCTCTGGCGGTTGTGTGTGGCCTCCCCGGAGTGCAGGCCCCCTGAGGGACCGGGCACTGCAGACGGGCAGGCACGCGGGGGTGGGCGTGCTGGTGTGGGGCCGGCCTGCCTGCTCGTCCTGTGCTCACGGGTTTTCTAGGGAGGGGTCCTGTGCTGTGAGCTCTTCCTCCCATTGGAGAAGGATGGGAAGTTGACCCCTCAGTGTGCGGTGAGCCGCGGAGAGGTGTCTCGAGGGAGTCCCCAGGGCACGCAGCCCACCCTCCCGTTCCTCGGTGTCTGGGAGGCCCTGGTGGCTCTGGGGGCTGCACCCCCGGCCCGGCTCCCTCCTCTAAGCTGGGTCATGGATCTCCTCTGGCATCTAGGTGTTCGCGCCCAGACCAGTCATGGCCGGAAGGCCCTTCCAGATAGGAGACCAGCTAGTTCTGGAGGAAGATTATGATGAGACTTACATCCCCACTGAGCAAGGTGAGGGGCGGGCGCAGGGGGTGGTGCTGGGAGGGCGGGCGCCGTCTGATTTACGTGGGTGCTTCCAATGTGAAGCGTGGAGGGTGCACAGGGGCCTGAGCGTGGAGGGTGCACGGGGGCTGGGCGTGGAGGGTGCACGGGGGGCTGGGCGTGGAGGGTGCACGGGGGGCTGGGCGTGGAGGGTGCACGGGGGGCTGGGCGTGGAGGGTGCACAGGGGGCTGAGTGCACTGGGGTCAGCTCAGGCGGTGAACTAGCCCACGGGCCTGACCTGGCCGTTGCCCTTCATGTAAATAAAGTTCCGTCAGACGCGGCCACACGTGTTTGTCCATGCGTTGTCTGGGGCCACTCCTGCACTGGCCGTGTTGAGTAAACGGTTACGTGTGTGAGGGATTGCAGCTTCTGATAGACGTAGCAGAGGCAGGGGATGAGGTGTGAATGGAGAAGGTCAGGTGGAGGGGCTTCAGAAGAGTCAGGAACATTGTGGGCGGAAGGGAACCAGCCCTGCCCCGCGCTGAGGGAGGAGCCCTGGGCATGAGGGCCGGCGTGAGGTGAGGGCCGGGGGCAGGAAGCAGCGCACCTGCCCAGCCCCCTGCGGGTGGTGTGCGGGGAGCAGGGAGGTGCGGGCAGAGCCCTGCGGTCTGCGTTCTGCGTTCCCTGGGAGGAGGGCGGGCCATGCGGCGGGGCTGTCGGGCCGGGGAGGCTGTGTGAGCGGTGGTGTGCACGTAGGGCGTCTACACCTGGATGGCGCAGCAGTTTTTATAATACACGAGAATCCACTCATAACAGCCAGCAAAAAAAGAAAATATTTAAGAAATAAACTGAGCAAGAAACGTGCAGAACCTATAGGAAGAAAACTTTGAGTCACTTCTAAGACAAAAAACGACCCAGGCAGGAAGGAGCCAGACGCGCGGGGCTGGCAGGCTGTCTGCGAGCGGCGTGGCTCCAGCTCGCCTTCACTCGGGGGCCCTGGGACTCGTTTAGGGGAACCGCAGGCGGTTGTTCCATAGAAGAACACCTGCTCCCTGAGGACAATTTGGAGAGGAAGGCCGGGGAGAGCAGTGGTTTTTCCTTCTCCCGCACTCAGTGCTTGGACCCCAGGTGTGCGCTTTTCCCATCCCCCCAGTTCTCCAGCACTAGCTGGGGGTCCTGCCACCCAGTTCAGTTCTGATGCTGAGCACCGGGGGTACCATCAGCTCCCGCAAGACCGCACCCCCTTCCCTCTGGTTTGATAACGTACTGGGGCAGCTGACAGCTGGGGAAGCACCGTGCTTACCAGCCTGTTATAGAAGAAGGCACGCAGGGACCCCTGAGGGCCCCCAGTGCGGGAGCGTTGGTCCCCATGGTGCACCCCGCTCCCACCAGCCCGCACCCTTGTGAACCCCGTTAGGGTTTTGTGGAGGCCGAGGCTCCATCTAGTAGCTGTGATCAGTTAGCTCCATTCCCAGCCCTGCCCCGTCTCCACAAGGGCAGGTGGTGAGTCTGAAAGTTCCACGTTTCTAGTCATGTCAGGGTCTCTCTTGTGACCAGCCGCACCCAGGAGTCCACCCAGAGTCACCTCCTCCTGAGGAAGTGACAGGCGTTTACCAGGACCAGGAGGGGCCGAGACCAGCATAAACGCGGTGCTTCGTGCACAGGTTGCTGGGAGTCTTGCTCTTCATTCCTCCTCACTCGTCTGCCCTCCTGGCTCTCTTGCAGAAGTCCTGGAATTTGCCCGAGAGATCGGCATTGATCCTACCCGGGAGCCGGAGCTGATGTGGCTGGCGCGGGAGGGCATTGTGGCCCCCCTGCCCCCCGAGTGGAAGCCGTGGTGAGCGAGTGGGGGCCGGGCGGGGGCCGGGGCGGCCTCACCCACCGCAGGACGCGCTTCGAAAGGGCGCAGCTGGTCACGCATCTTGCTGTCCTGCGGGAGTTTGTTTCCTTTTTCACAGTTGTGCTGTGCGTCCTCCGCACGGCCGATGGGCTAGAGCCAGCCGGCCAGTGCACAGGGCCTGCTCGGTTAATGCAGGCTTCCTGTGGTATCTCTAAGAAATGCCCGTATTCTGTCCCATATGTTTCTGAATAGTTCATATTTTTGACATTTCTGCAAATGGTGTATTTAAAATGTTACATTTCCAGTTATTTGTTGCTTTTATACAGAAATAAAATTGGTTCCTGTGTATTGATTTCATATCTCGCAACCTTGCTAAAGTCACTTAGGTGAGTTCCCGTAGCTCTACGGTCACGCCTGGTGGGACTGCAGACATTGTTACTTGTGGGCACCTTTCTCTCTGCGTCTCGTCTCTGTGCTGACGAGGGCCTCCAGTGTGAGGGAGTAGATGTGGTGGCACTGGACGTTTTCGCCTTATATTTTAGGGACAGCATTCAGCCTTTCACCATCAAGTACAGTGTTAGCTGCATGTTTTTGTAAACGCCTGGCTGGCTGAGAGCGTAAATCAGAAACTGATGCTGGATTTTTTTTTTTATATCTTTTTATATTTATAGAGAGTAATTATTTTATCTTCAGTGCATATTTATTTTTATTTTACTTTTGACAGATAGAGAGACAGAGACAGCTAGAGAACCGAACTGTGGGAACTCCCCAGTTCAGCATGTGGGTCCTGCCTGGGCCGGAGCCGGGATTCGATCCTCGGTCCTCGTGGCCTCAAAGCGAGCGCTCAACCCGCTGAGCCGTCCCGGCTTTCCCTGATGCTGTATTTTATCAAGCGTTTTTTTGTTGTTGTTTTTTTTCTACATCTATGGATAGGATCATATAATTTTTCTATTTTGGTCAGTTAACAATTATAGGGATTGATTTCCAAATGCTAAACTGACCTTACAGTCCTGGGGTAAACTCTGCTTGGTTATAACTATGTATGATTTGATTTGATTTTCTAAAATTTTGTTAAGTATCTGCTCCAGAATGCTAGTTTGAAGGGGGTGGGGTAGGTAGAGTTTGGGTATTTCTTTGTTACTGATTTCCACTTTTACTTATTAGTGGTGTTTATTCTTTGCTACAAATGGAGACTTTGGTGGCTCAGGGCGTGGTCCTGTTTATGCCAGTGTTCTGTGGGCCTGACACGGGCTGCCCACGTGTGCTTCCCGTGAGGCTGGGGCCGCGTGTGCCGTGTCTCCTGGGAGCTCCGTCGGGCTCCTCTGCTCTCGAATCGCAGTTGAGTGCAGCGTACCGGTAGTTTGCTGAGTACAAACAGCCCTTTGACATAATCTACCGTCATCTTCTGACTTCTGCTTTTGCAATTAAGACATGTGTTCTTGGTTTCATTTGTTGTTCCTTGGTAGCCAATCAGGTTTTTCCCCTCTGGTTGCTTTTATTTATTTATTTATTTATTTTTAATATATTTTTATTTATTTATTTTTATTTTTGACAGAGAGAGAGAGAGATACAGAGACAGAGAGAGAACTGAACTGGGGGAGCTCCCAGCTCAGCACATGGGTCCGCACGGGCTGGGGCCGGGATTCGATCCTCGGACCATGGGGCTGCAAAGTGAGCGCTTAACCCACTGAGCCCTCCCGGCTTCCCCTATTATTTTGTTTTTGACTTTGGTGTTTCGTAATTTCACTGTAACGTGTCTAAGTGTGGATTTACTTTTAATTACTGTGTTCAGGATTTGGAGTGCTTCCTTATGGTGAGGAGAGGAATCATCTATCATGTCTCTTCAATTTTGGAAAATTCTCAGCCGTTACCACTTTCCTTTCTAGAACTTTCACTAGAAATACGAGGGCCATCTGGAGAGTGCAGACACGTAACTGTCCTCGTCGTGTTGGCGGGGGCAGAGTTTTTCCTTGTATAGTGGACCTTTTTTTGTATCTTCTGTGTGTCTTAACTTACTTTGTGTTTTTAAAATCATTTTATTTTGCATGCTGCATTTTGGATAGTTTCCAATTCACTATTCATTTCTCTTTCTGTGTCAAATTTGGTGTTTAGCTCACCTGTTTTAAAAAAAATGATGACTACCAATTTCTGCGCGCTGTTTTTCATTTTCCCCCAGTGGATTATTGATGGTGGTGGTGTGGGTGAGTCGCTTGTTTTGGGCTCGTCTGTGGTGTCCCCACTCTTACGAATCCGGGGTCTTCTGTCAAAGCAGGGCTTTGACAACGTGTCGTCTTCCTCAGACCGTTTATAAACGTGGTTAGCGAGGTCTGTCCTGGATTACACGCCATCGTATCTGCACTTGTGCATCTGGAGCCACGTTTACTGCAGTTCAGCACGAAATCCAGGAGCCCCAGTGGGGATGTGTCTCTGACAGACGCCCCTGATGCCCCACCCCCCAAGTCATAGCGAAACGCTCCCTTTCCGTTCTGGTTTGATCCTTTGTTCTCTCCCCCTCCTTGCGGTTCTGCTTCCTTCCTTTCCTCCCTCAGTCGCTTTGGGGCTGTGCAGGGACTCACTTCTGGCCTCTGCTCATCCCCAGCCAGGACATCAAAGGTGACATTTACTACTTCAACTTCGCCGACGGGCAGTCCATGTGGGAGCACCCGTGTGACGAGCACTACCGGCGGCTGGTGACCCAGGAGCGGGCGCGGCTGTCGGCCTCGGGGGCCTCTCGGAAGAAGGACAAGAGGAAGAAGAAGGACAAGAAGGACCGAGAGACGTCCCGGAGCCCTCTGGTGAGTGCGGGGCTGCCGGCCCGGCCCGGTGTTCACAGCGGGGGTTACCAGCCACTCCGTGTCACAGCCGGTTCCGGACCGTCTGTCACCTGCATGTGCCTCCTGGGGCAGATGTTCCTTTCCGCTTCTAGAAGTGACTGTTCCCAAACGACTCTGTCCCCCTTGGGGAGCAGGTGCAACAGAACAGGATGGGAGACTCTGCTGAGGTGCGAGAAGGGGCAGCTTCTGTCCCCGACGGCCGGGGATGGGCCGTGGTGGCTGTGGGGCCCCGATGGGCGTGTGTCCCCGCTCAGGCAGGCCTTGTGCGGGCTCGGCGTGGCTCTCAGCGGGCGAGGTCCTGCTCGTGGCTCTTGCTGTGACCCGCTCAGGGCCCCTGCCGCTCCTGGGGGCGGCGTCTCGGCTGCGGTGACCTTGGTTAGAGGCACACACGGCACACATGGCGGCGTGGCTGCGGCGGGCTCGGTTAAAGGCACACACAGCACACACGGTGGCTGCGGTGACCTCGGTTAGAGGCACACACGGCACACACGGTGGCTGCGGTGACCTCGGTTAGAGGCACACACGGCACACATGGCGGCTGCGGTGACCTCGGTTAGAGGCACACACGGCACACATGGTGGCTGTGGTGACCTCGGTTAGAGGCACACACGGCACACATGGCAGCGTGGCTGCAGCGGGCTCGCCTGGGTGTCCGTCTCGGCTCCGCCGCTGTTCTGCTCCTTCCGTCTGTACATCTGCTCCGCTGGCAGGTGGAGGGGAGGGCGGGTCTTCAGGCGGGGCCCTGGGAACAGCTGCCCCCTCCGTGGTTTAGTAGGTTTGCTCTTGGTCTGTAGGTGTATTTGTCACCGTCTCCCCTCCCCTCCAGGGAGAGAGAAGGGGGCAGGGCGCTGAGCTGTCTAACCCACGCGTTTGGAAGGCAGAGGTGGATCGTGGGACTCTAGCTGCACCAGGGCTAGTTGAAGGGCAGCCCTGGGCAGACCCCGGTGGCTGCAGTGGGCAGGGAATAAAGGGGTTCTGGGGCGCAGGGCGGCTGACTGAGGTGTGCCCGGCGCACCTGCTGAGAGGATCCCCCGTGAGATCAGGAGCTGGGGACGGGTGGCCTGTAGCTGCCGCTGGGTCTCAGGGCTCAGCACTGGTGGGGCAGCCCGGGTGCCCTGGCGGCGTGGAGCTGGTGGCGGGGGCAGTGCTTGACCTGTTGGCGCTCCTTCCAGCCCGGGGTGCCCTGGCTGTGTGTACCCCGCATCATGCCCCCTCGGGCCTGTGGGGAGCTCGATGGGCTCCCCAGGCTCAGCTCACAGCTAGGCCCCCTCACGGCTCCCTTTGTGAGGACCCCGGAGGCCCTTGGCAGGTTGGCTCCTACGAGGCGCCCCCCGGCGCAGGCCTGAGCTTGCTGACGTCCGGGCTCCGTGGTGGGAGCCCGTCCCTGGGCTGTCAGCTCTGGGGCCATCGTCAAGTCAGTCCCTCCACGGAGGCCCCGCCTCCAGAGACCACGTGGACCCGCTGTCATCGAACCTGGGGTGGGGGTCTGTGGATGCCCCCTCCCCCAGCACGTGCGGCCCCCGGGGGGCCTGTGGGACCAACCCGCAGGCCCCGTGAGCTGCTGACCACATCCGGCTCCTCATAGCAAAGGAAGCGAGGGCCCGAAAACGGCGAAGCCCCGGCGCTGGGAGCTCCTCTCCTGTCTGGGCTTTGCTGTGGCCGTGGAGGGCGGGTCAGGGAGTGTGAGCGAAGTGCCTGGCTCAGCTCTCTCTGCACGTTTGTGTGCCCGTCTAGGAGACGCCTGAGCAGGGGCTTCCGCCGCCTCCCTCCTTCTTCCGCGGCCCGTCCCCGCTCCCAGCACCTGGGCCTGCTGATCTGGACCTCGGCCGCCCGACGCAGGCTGGGAGTGAGGGCTCCTTTAAGAGCCCGTACGTGCCCGGGGAGGCCTGCTGGACGCTCACGGGCGCCCTGCCCAGCAAGCTGCAGCCGCTCTCCAGAGGCCACGCCGGCCGAGCCCACGAGATATGTGCCGACGCGGAGAAAATCTTAGGCAGGGCCGCAGTCCAAGGCAGGACAGACACAGGTGGTCAGCAGGGCCTGGAGAAGCCCCAGGAGCCAACAGAGAATCTCTGCGCGGGGTTTCCAGACCCTGGGATGAAAGAGTTGGGAATGAGGACCCCACAGCAGGGAGCTGGCGCTCGGCACCCCGAGAAGAGCCGGCACCTGCAGGACACGCAGGAGGAGCCAGAGAGCAGCAGCCAGGCCTCTGTCCAGCCAGAGCCTTCACAGCCCGGAGGCGGGCAGCACAGCCCCCACCTGGCCAGGCCCCAGCCCAGGGGCCCCGGTGGGGACGAGGGCCAGCGCCCCGCTCCCTCAGTGTCCCCCGACGAGGACCCCTGCCTGTCCCCTGGTCCTGCCTGGAGGAGCCGGCTGCTGTCACACAGCCTGGCCGAGGCCCGGAGCTGGCAGGCTGTCTCTGGCGAGGGCCGTGGGGGAAGGTGGCGAGAGCCCCCCAGCCTGTGGGGGGGGCCCGTCCCCACGCTGGGGGGCTGCCGGGAGGCGCTGGGGGCCGCCGGAGCGCCCGCTGAGAGGCCCTTCCTAGTCTCCGCCGAGACCCTGGCTGCACCGCCAGCCCAGAACGCCCTTGTTGGACTTGCCCCTGGGGCCTCTCCCTGTGAGCAGACGCCCCCTCCAGCATCCCCAGAGCCCCCCAAAGAGGACAGGCAGCCCAGTGGGTCTGGGCCGGCCTTGGAGAGCAGCGGCCAGAGCAGTGTGGCCTCCGACCCCGGCTCGCAGGTGCTGGGGGAGCTGAACAACTTCCCGTGGAGCCCGCCCTGCTCTCCGGGGCCTGGGCGCTGGGGGCCCCCCCTGAGCCGCCTGCGGAGCCGCCCCGAGGAGCCGTCGGCGAGTGAGGACTGCTCGGAGGACCAGAGGGTGTACGAGCACATCCTGCAGATGGTCACCCTCTCCCGCCGGCTGGAGAACCTGGCGCTGAGCGGGGGCGGCCCGGAGCCCCAGTGCCCAGACTGCGCCCAACCCTGTGGCTCCCCGATGTCCCTCGAGGGAGAGCAGGAGGCCGGCCCCACCCGGCTCAGGGACTCGGAGCCCCAGGCTCGGGGGCCGGAGCTGCTGGAGTGTCCTCGGGGGGCAGCCCTCACCCCCACTGGGCAGGCCCATGTCCAGCCGGACTGCAGCCCCCCAAGTTCCAGCGCGGGGCCTGCTGCCCCGCCGCCCCGCCAGGTAGGCCTCTTGGGGGCGAGGCGGCGAGGGCAGGGGGAGTCGGCCCCTCCCGGATGGCTGCTGAGCCCCTGCTCAGGCGGCATCGGGTGGCTCGGTGTGGGGTTCCGGTGGCTTCTGCCCAACGCCTGCCCCGCAGGGGCTGCGGGTACCTCGGCGTCCGTGCGGTTGATGTGCTTAGACCTGATCACATTTGAGGGCAAGCAAGGTGGGGCCGATCCTGGCGCCGCCCCAGGATTTGGGGAGCCTTGCCTGTGAGCTGGTTATAGAGCGAGGCCCCCCCACCGGCCCCCTCCCCCAGGCTCTGCAGTGGCCCCTGAGAGGCCCCTGAGTGGCCCACGGAACTAGACAGCAGTGTCAGGAGAGGCTGCAGCTGGGGCCGCCTCGGCAGCTGCTCCCGGCTGGGACTGACCACAGGGCGGCTTGCTGTCCCTCTGCCCCGTCCCTTTAAAGAGCCACACCCCGCCCCAGTCAGGGGAACCGTGGGCGTCAGACGGACTCTCCCACCCTTCAGCTGCCGCCTGGCTGTGGCCTTGCCCAGTGACGCCCGATGGCAGCTCACGGCTCCGCGTCCGCTCAGATCCCGGCTGCAGCGTGTCCTAGACGTGTTAGTTAGCCCACTGGCCGCCAGTGTGGCCGCTCCGAAGGACTCCGCCCCGCACGGCCCCCGGTCAGCGCCAGTGGCCGCCCACAGAAGACGAGCCGCTAGGGGCCAGGAGCGTGTCATTTGCCTGGGCACCTTCTAGACCCCGGGCGGCTCCTGTGGGCCACAAGCCGGGGGCACCTTCTAGACCCCGGGCGGCTCCTGTGGGCCACGTGCCGGGGGCACCTTCTAGACCCCGGGCGGCTCCTGTGGGCCACGTGCCGGGGGCACCTTCTAGACCCCGGGCGGCTCCTGTGGGCCACAAGCCGGGGGCACCTTCTAGACCCCGGGCGGCTCCTGTGGGCCACGTGCCGGGGTCTGTGATGTGCTGGCTGAGACTCAGCCAGGGTCCCGGCCCTCGCGGCCCTGCCCTCGCCCCGTGCAGAAGCAGTGACACCTGCACACAGTGACACCAGCCCCTGCCTGCCTCCTCCCGGCTGCACTCTGCAGCGGGCCTGGTGGCTCAAGTCCTGTCCCTGCAGAAACGAGTGTTCAGACCTGCCCGCTGCCCGGCCCCTCCTTCCAGCCCCTGTGCGATTAGGGGACGTGGGGTTTTGTGTTGGCTTCATGGTGTGAATTTGGGGAGAGACTCTAAAGAGCTCTTGGTCAGTTGTCCCCGTGACCTGTCCTGTGAGCCCCTCGCGTAGCAGTGGCTCTGTCACCGTGGTGTGGCCGGGCAGCTTGGGCACCTGCCCTGACGCGGGGCAGGGGGTAGGGGCTCAGATGAGCAAACGGGGAACCTGGGGGTCTGATCAGCCGAGCCCCCCTGCCAGGCCTGCACATGGCTGTGCGGTGGGAACGGTGCGTTGGAGGCGCACAGTGGAGCTGCCACACGAAACAGCCACTGGTACCGCGGGCACATGCGGAAGCCCACCCCTCCCCAGAGGCCTGCTTCCTCTGGCGGTTCACGGGTCCAAGCTTTATCTGCGAGTCCTTGTCCTGGGGGGCGTGGGGGGCCCCTGTCTGCCGTCTGGCCTCCGTGTCTCATGAGTGCACAGAGCCTGCGGTGGGCACAGCGGTGGGCACAGCAGTGGGCTGGACGCCGTTTCGTTCGCAGCCTCTGAATGGAGGTGGTTTAAATTTGAGCCAACAGGATCAACTCTCAGAGCCCTGGGGCTTCTCGGGTTTGTGACAGGCTGCTTTCTGTTTCCCAGGCCCTGGGCTCCCCCGTGGCCCCCGTCCACGGCCCTCGTGGGGGCCTGGCTCCCTTACGAGGCCTGGGGAACGCGGCAGCGTCGCGCCAGCCTGCGGAACTCACCCTGGTGAGTGTCTCCTCGCGGGGGGGGGGGGGGGGG
>PVKE010010579.1:0-14950 GCA_004027555.1 Craseonycteris thonglongyai | reverse complement strand
CAGCGGACCTGCCCTGCCAGACAGCGGGAAGAATTCTGGAGGTCGTTCTGGAGGTCGTTCTGGGAGCCCGACTGTCCTCTGTTCTGGCATCGGCACAGGGTCTCCCGCCTGCGTCTCCTGTGAGAGGCCTCCCGGGCTCCGCCCCTGAGGACCGGACCGTGCTCAGCCTCTTGGCTTTCGGGGAGGAGACTGACGGGGAGGACGAGGCCGAGAGTGACGACCAGGTGACACGAGCCCTCTGCTGGCCTGGAGCCCTCTGGGCTGCTTTGTATGACACTTCTTATTGTGGTGAAATGTGTACAACACGGAATTTGGCAGTTTAGCCACTTTTGAGTCTAATTTGGTGGCCTTAGTGACTTGCAGTGTTGCACAAGTACCACCCTGTCCATTTCCAGAACTTGCTCATAATTCCAAGTGGACCCTCGGCCCACAAAACAGAATCCCCGCTCTCCCCTCCCCCTCCCGGCCCGGCCCGGCTGCTCACCGACTGGACGGTTGGTTAAGTGCAAGCAGGCAGCAGCTGTCCCTGCACGTATGGCATCCCGTGTGCGGTCACGGTTTTCAGCACATCAGGGCACGTACGAGAACTTGATTCCCTTTATGCTGAACATACTTCGCACACAGACCCCCGTGGGTCACCCCCTCATCCGCTGATGGGCACTGGGCTGCTTTCTCCTCCTGTCCCATGACCTCTGCTCCTTGGGAAGGAGCTGGCAGAGCTTCCCCAGTGCACCCGTTCACGTCTGGCCGGGACTCGTAGCGGGCAGCGCGCCCGCCTCCCCTGGGCCGCCGGCTCCGTGACGCCGGCTCATGGTCCCTTCTGTTTCAGGGCGTCCACGGCTCCAGCAAGCTCCTGAAGAACTTGCATCTGGACATCGGGGCGCTGGGGGGCGGCTTTGAGTGCGAGGTGAGAGCCCGAAGCCATGGGAACGCTCAGCCTGCTGGGTCCCCCACTGGGTCCCCCATCTGCTGAAGCCTTGCTCCCCTGGGACACAGTCTTGGAAGGAACTGGTTTGTCCCTGCTTGTTCAGTGGGGTGTCTGGGACTTGGGGACCCACCAGATGGGACAGAAGTAGATCTACTACCTCGTTTACTGAGCGTGTTTCTGCAACGCTGGGCGCTGGGCCGTGGAGCCTGTCAGGTGTGATGTCTGCGTGGGACGCAGTGAGGTCACGAGGAAGGGAAGACGGTGCCCCGGGAGGGGACGGCTGGGGAAACCGCCATGTGCGGGGCATCCCCCAGGGGTCAGGATGCGTCAGGACGTGCTGTGGCCGAGGCCTCCCTCCTGTCCCCTCACCGGCCTCCGTTGCTCTTCCTGGTCCTCCCCCACACGGCGCTTAAACGCTGTCCTGTCCGGGCCTCGGCTTCTCCGAGGGCGGAGGGCCTGTCTCAGGGCTGCCCCTGGGGAGGGGCTTCAGGGAGGGAGCGTCCCCACTGCCATTGAACAAGGGCACCTCCCGGTGCTTCCCTGCTGCCTGTTAAACGTAAAAGTGACAAACGGAGTTGTGGACGCGGCTGCGCTCTCAGCGGCTGAGTGGGTGCTGACGTGCTCGTGGTCTGCTGGGGTGGGCATGCGGGTGGTGGCCGGCTCCTGCGTCCAGCGCGGAGGCCTCCTGCTGGGCGTGTCCCGAGCACCATGAAGTTCAGATTCAGCAGGTCTGGGCCGGAGCCCACGTCCCTGGTCCCCGTGTCCCAGGCCTGCACCCCAGGGGAGGCTCGGGGGCTTTTGGTGGAGCGTCATCTCTGGAAACCACGTGCCGTGCGTTTTGACAGCCTTTGGTGCCAGAACGAGAGGCCCGGGCTGTGGGGGCGAGGAGTGACTGCCGGTCTCGTAACACGTCCAAGTTCCTCCCGCCAGGTCCGGCTGCCGCCTCAGATGCGCCCTGCGCCCCTCCAGGGGTCTCCAGGAACCAGCAAGCCCGAGGACCAGGGCGGCTCTCTGGACTCAGATGCCGCGCACCCCCCTGCTCCTGGAAGGCTCTTGAGTCGCGGTGCCGCCGGCTGTGGCCACGGGCAGCCGGGCAGAGGGGCGGGCGCTTGGCTCCCAGCCGAAGAAGAGGACGACATGAGCGATCCTGCCGTGTCCAGGGGTCTGGTGGACCCTGTGGGCCATCCACCTGCTAAAGCCGACCAGCACGCGCCCGAGGACCTGGGCAGTCCGGGAGCGGAGGGTCCCAGGAAGAAAGCGGCAGCCACAGCGGCTTCTGTCCCCAGAGAGGGCCAGTCGGACACCAGTGAAGTGAGTCGCCTTGTCCCACAGGCAGCTGGGGGCTGCACTCTCTGTTGAGCCTGTGCAGATGCCTGGCCGGGTCTTCAGGACAGGCAGGACGGGCCTGGGATGGGCCAGCAGCAGCAGCCAGAACTCAGACCCACAGGAGGGAAATCCTGACCCAAAGTCCAAGCTCACTGGCTCTGGGGATTCAGAAACCAGCTTTTCTGGTGCCTCCTGGCAGATCCGGGCTCTTCCGTTCTCCTGTTTCCTCCCTCTCCCCACTCCCCTGCTCCCCTCTGCACCGGACCTCAGCCTGGGGTGAGCCCGGGGTGGGTGGGCGGCAGTGAGTTCCCTCTGAGCGGGTGGGGGCTTCCCTGGGGGTCCCTGCCTGGCACAGGTCAGTCAGGTTCCAGGGGACCTTTGTTGGTTTTGGTGGCTCTGTCTGAACCAACCCAAGACATGGCGGGTGTCTTGCTTTGGTTGCCCCTGGCCGTGACCTCGTGGGCATGAGGAGCCCCCGAAGGGGAGCCCCCAAAGGGGAACCCGCGGCTTCTCCCACTTTGCAGCCCTCGTCCCACCCCCCGTCTGGGTAGGGGGTGAGGGAATTTGTTGTTTAAAGGGCTTTCCCCACTGCCCGGGAAGGGGATGCTCTCGTTCTGGGTTTTAGGGTCCCTCACACCTCCCTGCTGCTGCTGTCACTCTCCACACGCTCCACTCGGCTGTCTGCTCCGTCTGTCCATGGGGCTGTCCCTACTGGGCAGAGCTGCCGTCCTGAGGGGGCTGAGGCTGCGCACGTGTCTGCAGAGTGTGAGGGTCCTCAGGCCTCCACGTCTCCCACTGGGTTCTCTGTGGGCTTAGCTCCGTGTCAGCCCGGACGGAGTCCCTGGAGAGCGTCAGGCACCGCTCTGCCTGGTGACTCCAGGGGCCTGTTTCGTAGGAGGTGGAGACCAGCGAGCGGGTGAAGGAGCTGCAGGCCTCACGCTCCAGCGCCTCCAACCCCGCGTCCTGCTGCAGCCCGGTGAGCCCAGCACGGGGGGGCGGTTCTGTGGCAGCCGAAGGCCCGTGGGGAGCTGGCACCTGGGTGGGCACTTGCCTGTCCCGTGCGACTGACTGTCCCCATTGGAGGGGGACGTGGAAGGAGCCGGCCAAGCCCCCCAAGGATCATAAGCGTGGAGGGGGCTTGGGAGCGCCGGCTGGAGCAGGGGGGTCCTGGCTGCCCATCAGACGCCCGCCCTGGGGGCCCCTTCTGCCTGGAGGGCTGTGGCCCTTCCTCTGCAGTGTCCCTGTCTGCTGCCCCCCGTCCTGCCCGCTGGCCGCGGTCACTGGAGGCCTGCCGCCTCGTGGTGTGGGGGTTTGTGGGCGGCAGGGTCGTCCTCTTGTGTGTTTTCCTGCAGCCTCTGGCTTCTGGCTCTTCACGCAGGGGCCATGGGGTCTGGTCGCCCTCCCCAGGCCCGGGTGGCTGTGACCTGCGGCCCTGACCACGGCCCTGGAGGACTTACTGTGCGGAAGCGGCCACCTCTGCTCCCCGCAGGGTCCTCAGCCCCTCTGAGCCCCGTCCCGGCGCTCCCTCCTGGGCGTGGCAGTCAGGTAGAGGGTTGAGGGGCCCACACGCTGTCTCCCAACACACACTGCCCCCCGCTCCTGCCTACAGGCCCAGAGCCTGGGGACGGAAGACAAGGAGGACAGCCAGAGCCACCAGGCTGAGCTGCAGAGTGAGCCGTCCGGGGGCTTGGACAGGTACCGCACGCGGGCCCTGCCCGGGACCTTGGGGTACAGGGTCTGCGTGGCTCAGCTCGCTCCTGCCGGGAGCAGCGATGCGCGATGAGGGCTGGCGGTGGGCCGCAGCCCCGTGCATGCTCAGGAGTGAGGGCCGGTCCTGTTCCCACTGTCTGCCCCTCGTCTGTCGTGCCCACGGCTTCGGCGCCCACCTCTCGTGGGTGGTTGGGGGGGATGCTCCGGTCTTCACCCTGGGTGTGTGGGCAGCCACCCCCGGTCCTCCTGGGGTTAGTGGGGTCCTTGGGGCTCCCCTCGTCAGGACCTGGGGGGTAGGGGTGGAAGCGAGGGGTCACCTCCCAGCTTGTGAGCAGGAGCCCAGCAAATCCTGCCCTGTCCTCTGCCACGCCTGAGCGTTTTTTCTTTAAAAAAACTTCATTCTGTGTCAGCTGTAATGGAAACGACGCCGCCTGTTCTAAGAAGCCCCACAAGGGCTTTGTTGAGGTGCTTGTGTACGTGACAGTACCCAGGTCTGCACTGTCCAGGGCAGGGAACGTTCACACGTGCGCACACCATGCGACCACCATGCGACCACCACCCACAGCCGCTGGAGGCCCCGCCCCGCCCCGCGGCCCCGCCCCGCCCCGCGGCCCCGCCCCCGCGGCCCCGCCCCTCCCCAGCGCTCCGCCTTTTCTCTAGCCTGGCTCTCAGGTCATGGCTGTGGCTTGTGCCCAGCAGGTGTGTGTGCTCCTGGTCTCCCGCCTTCAGACACACGGGCTTGACACGGTGTGGGCGCGCCCGGGTGTGCAGCCCGAGGCCCTTGCGAAACTTAGAAGTCGCTTCGTTTTCCACCCCCTTCTCCCCTGCCCCCCCTTCTCACCCCTTTTGTAGACGAGGAAACTGGGGCTCAGGGATTTGCCCCATGCTGCCCCCCTCGGCCCTACGCCAGCCCCCCTGGGCCTATGCCGGCCCATCCCGGTCCCTTTGTCCGTCCAGGGCCGAGCAAGAGGCTTCCCTGCAGAGGCTGCGACAGGAGCTGGAGTCTGCCCGGGAGGCCGAGCAGGCCCGCTGGGAGCAGAGACACCGGCAGGTGCTGCAGCAGCTTCGGGAGGAGATGGAGGTGTCAGCGGAGGGGGAGCAGGCCGCGCTGCACGCTGGGAAGCGGGCCGCGCTGCACGCTGGGAAGGGGGCCGCGCTGCACGCTGGGAAGGGGGCCGCGCTGCACGCTGGGAAGCGGGCCGCGCTGCACGCTGGGAAGGGGGCCGCGCTGCACGCTGGGAAGCGGGCCGCGCTGCACGCTGGGAAGGGGGCCGCCCTGCAGCGGCTGCGGCTGCAGAGGGAGAGGGAGTGAGCAGGGGGCGGGGGCTGCCGGGAGGGGCCGCGTGTGCAGGAGCAGCTGGGGCGTGTGTGTGGGGGGGGCCAGGCAGGGTGGGGGTTCAGCGAGGGCGGGCCCGTCGCTCCTGCCCTGGTCCCCACGCAGAGCGGAGGTCCTGCAGGTGTCGGGGCCCCCTCGGGGCCAGCTGGTGTGGTCCGTGGTGGCCTGTGGCTTTGGGAGTTTCGTGACTGAACTTAAAACCAGGCCAGGGTCCTGAGACAGCGGTGTCCGTCTTGTTCCCTGCAGGCGGCTGTGACCTCGCCGCTCCTCTCTCCTGCCACCCAGCGAGAGGTCAGCAGCGTCAAGGAGCTTTGTCCTTGTCACTACCCTTTGTCCCCCCGTCCTGGTCTGTCTCTGGTAGGAGGCTGTAGTGAATGACAGGCCACGTGGGACTCCTGTTGTCTTGGTGAAGGGAGTCTGTGCTGGGACCCCCCCCCACACACGCACATGCACACGCACACATGAGTGCTGCCTGTGCCCTGTGACCTCTACAGAACCAGCCCAGTCTCTCCGCCTTGTGCCAGTTGCAGACTCTGGGGACTGAGCTGTGTTGCAGGGACAAAGAGTGCCTGTGGTCCCCTTGCTTCCTCAGCTGGGGGTAGTGGGGATGGGGTTCCTGGCTCTCCCCTCCTCCGGGGTCAGTGCTCATCTTCCCTGCCTGCCCTACACCCCTCACTGGAGGTCCTTTGCTGCTCCCCAGGCTGAGGCCACCCTAGAGGCTGAGCACGGAGCCGAGCTGGAGCGGCTGACAACCTCCGTGCTGAAGGCCAAGCATGGAGCCGAGCTGGAGCGGCTGACGACCTCCGTGCTGAAGGCCAAGCATGGAGCCGAGCTGGAGCGGCTGACGACCTCCGTGCTGAAGGCCAAGCACGGAGCCGAGCTGGAGCGGCTGACAACCTCCTTGCTGAAGGCCAAGCACGGAGCTGAGCTGGAGCAGCTGACGACCTCCGTGCTGAAAACCGAGCATGGAGCGGAGCTGGAGCAGCTGACAACCTCGCTGAAGGCCGAGCACGGAGCTGAGCTGGAGCAGCTGAGGACTTCGCTGAAGGCCGAGCACGGAGCCGAGCTTGAGCAGCTGATGGCCTCGCTGAAGGCTGAGCACAGAGCCAAGCTGGAGCAGCTGAAGGCGGAGCACGGAGCCAAGCTGGAGTGGCTGAAGGCGGAGCACGGAGCCGAGCTGGAGCGGCTGACGACCTCACTGAAGGCGGAGCACGGAGCCGAGCTGGAGCGGCTGAAGGCAGAGCACGGAGCCGAGCTGGAGCGGCTGAAGGCGGAGCACGGAGCCGAGCTGGAGCGGCTGAAGGCGGAGCACGGAGCCGAGCTGGAGCGGCTGAAGGCGGAGCACGGAGCCGAGCTGGAGCAGCTGACGACCTCACTGAAGGCCGAGCACGGAGCTGAGCTGGAACGGCTGACGACCTCACTGAAGGCCGAGCACGGAGCCGAGCTGGAGCGGCTGAAAGCAGAGCATGGAGCCGAGCTGGAGCGGCTGAAAGCAGAGCATGGAGCCGAGCTGGAGCGGCTGAGGACCTCGCTGAAGGCCGAGCACAGAGCCGAGCACAGAGCCGAGCACGGGCAGGTGAGGAGCTGTGGGCCGGCTTGCTCCCCGAGCCCCCGCTGGTCCCCACTGGTCCCCACCCTCCCATGAGAGTGGAGCCTCTCTGTCCCTGCAGCCCCCCAGTGAGAGACGTGAGTCCTCTTGGCCGTGTTGCTGTGCTCCCAGGGGGTCTCACCACTCCTCCACCCTGGGGCCTCTCCAGGTAGCTTCTGGCCTCCAGGACACAGAGGAAGCTCAGGAGCAGGAGGCGGCCTGGGGGCTGGTGGAGCACAGGGCTCAGCAGAAAGTTCACCGGCTGCTGGAGTACGAGCAGGAGGTGCGTGTGCGCTGTCGTGGGTGCTGTCCGTGCACCGTGTGGGGAGGGCTGCTGCGTGATCACTGTGTGTGCCATGTGCATGGTGGGGTGGGGGTGGGGTGCGTGCCGTGTGCATGGGGGGCTGGGTGGGGTGTGTGCCGTGTGCATGGGGGGCTGGGTGGGGTGCGTGGCGCGTGTGCATGAGACCTTCGGGCGCTTTGTCCCCGTGCTGGTCCTCTCTCCAGCGTTATGTGTCCATCGCCGGCCCGCAGCTCAGCGACCTCCTGAGAGAGAAGCGCCAGGAGGTGGAGCGGAAGCACCGCAGGCAGATGGACAGGATGGAGGGGGAGCATCAGCGCGTGGTGGCCAGGGCGCGGGAGCAGTATGAGGCCAAGGTGACCCGGCCGCACCCCGCACGACTTCCTCGTGACAGCAGGGGGGTGCAGGCTGTTGGGGGTCACCCTCCATGCAGCCGGGGGGGAACTACAGGGGCGGGGGAGCCGCAGGGTTTCCCACCGGAGGCCCCGCCCTGCGCAGGAGAGGCGGCGGCGCGCGGAGCTGCTGGAGCGCCTCATGGGGGAGCTGGACCGCGTGCGCAGGGCCCACGAGCGAGAGCTGGAGGCGGCGAGGCAGGAGCAGGAGCGGCGGCTGGAGGAAGGGCGAAGGCGGCACCGCGAGCAGGTGGGGCGCGGGCGGCCACGGGGCTCGCCCACGGGCGTCTGGGGGCAGCAGGGCGGATCCTGACAGGTCCAGGAGCGGGGGTCCCTCGCTGGCCATCCCCAAGCTAGGACGGCTTTGCTCCTCTGTCTTCTGCCTTCCGGGCCAGGGCCCATCCCCTGGACTAGAGGCGGCGTCCGCTGCCCCACCCCCGCTGGAAAGGAGGGAGGTGTGCGGGCCGCAGGGGCTCATGGGAGGGAGCCTAGCCCGTGGGGGGGGGGTGCCGTGTAGCCGTGCACCTGGGCCCCCTCCTGGCTGTGCGCCCCGGGCTCGCCCCGCGCTCGCCCCGCGCTCACGGCCTCCTCTCGCCTGTGCTCTGTGCAGGAAAGGAAACTCGAGGATTTAGAGGTGGAACTTGAAACCAGAACCAAAGACGTCAGGGCCAGACTGGCTCAGCTGGACGTTCAGGTGATGTGGGGGGAGCACAGATATGTGGGTGCCCTTGACCTTGGAGCCAAAGCTCCTCCAGGGGAGGGTGGGCTTTTCCGCCCCTCAGACCCGCCTCACCTCTCCCGCCGCTGCAGGAGGAGACGGCCCAGAAGCAGCAGCGGCTGCTGGAGGTGCAGAGGCAGGTGGCGCTGGAGAGGAAGGTGTGGCTGCTGCCCTGGATCCCTCTGTCCCCCTCATCGCCTTCCCTCCTCTTCCTCTCCCCCACCACCCCCTTTGTTCGTCTGATCGCCCCAGGGCACTGGGGCGAGTCCACAAGGCCCCCCTGTGGGGAGCCCACCTCGGGAAGCCGGGGGGCGGGGCTGTGGTGGGGAGACAGCCTGCCCGCTCTGAGCGCAGTGTCTGCAGCCTGCGGCCCCCGTGCCCGCCATCTCTGCACCGTCTGCAGGTGCTTCATGCTGCCCCTCTGCCTCAGGAAGCCGCAGCCACCCACCAGCACCTGGAGGACGCGCAGGAGGAGCACGCCCGCCTGCTGGAGTCGGCCCAGCAGCTCCGCAGGACCCTCAGCGAGCTGCGCGCCCACGTGGAGCTGCTGCGGACGCGGAGGCGGAGCCTGCAGGGACACATCAGGTGGCTGGGGCCGGCCCCCCGCCCCCCCACCCCCGGCGCTGCGGGTGCTCTGCCCCCCGCACTCCGCGCCCCGTGCTCCTGGCTCAGCCAGCGGGCACAGGGGGTGCCTGCTGCACTGTGTAGGGTGTGGGGGCCTGGGCAGCTGTGGGGGCCTCCGCCGGGCTCGGCCTTCGATGGCAGGGAGGGGTGGAGATGGCCCTGCCCTGCACCTCAGGCCCAGCTTGAAGGCCATGCAGGTCCTCACAGTGCTGCATGGCCGCCAGGACATGCGACCCGGCCTCACCGCCCGCCCCCTCCTCAGGGCGCTGGAGGCGGAGGCGCAGAGGAAGCAGGACACAGCCAGGCAGCTGGCCGGCGAGGAGCGCCCGGCCGCGCCGCCTCTCGAGCCGGATCTCCACGTGGAGGACCTGAGGACGTCCCCTGGGACAGTGAGCGGCTCTGTGCCCTGGAAGGGTGTGGGGGGCGGGGGGCTCCTGGCTCTGCTCCATCCGTCAGATGACACCTGAGCGGACAGCACCCTGCTTCTGGCGGAGCATCTGTCTAGCTGTTGGGCGGGGCTCCAGGGTGCGCGGCCCTCAGGGGGCCTCGTGTGTGTCCCCAGAAGCAGGCCCAGGAGATCCCCTCTCCCCTCTTGCGGAGCAAGGAGGCGGCGGACTCGTCCTTGGACAGGTGGGTGCCCGGGGCCCTTCTTACTTGGGGTGGAGGGTGCCATGCAGGGGTGAGCGGCCCTACGGGAGCTGGGGACAACTGACCCGAGTGACAGCAGCCGCCTGGGGGGTTCAGGGACCTCCTGTGACAGCTGACCCGGCCGGAGGGCCTGTGCTGACCGCGGTTGGGGGTCGGCCCGGTGGGAGCGGCCGGCACCTGTGGGGAGGCCTGGGGCAGGGGGCGCCCTGCCGGGGTCTGGCCGCCGTCTCACGCCGCCGGGCTTGCCCCGCAGCGGCCAGCACTGCCTCTCGGCCGAGGGCCTGGCCCTCTGCAGCGCCAAGGAGTTCCTGCGGCAGCACACGCGCTCCGTGCGGAGGCGGCACTCGGCCCTGAGAGCCGCGCGGCGGCACCTGCGGCAGGAGCTGGCGGGCGCCCCGGGAGCGGGCGCGCCGGGAGCGGCCCCGCAGGGAGCAGCCCAGGGCTTGGAAGACGTGCCCCAGGAGGTCAGCAGCCCTGAGGGCAGCCTGCCAGCCCATGACAGTGGGTGCGCCCTCACTGGGTCACTAGGGGGATCCCATGGGCGTGGTGACATCGGCCTGGCGGTCATGCATGTCGAGGGGGAGGGAGGGAGGCACCGGAAGTTTACAAGCCGTGCGCAGGCTGCTCTCCTAGGATGCGGGGGGCTGCCCAGGAACCCCGGGGAGGGCACGCTGGTGGCACCAGCTCGGTGTGCTGCGTGCGCAGGTCACCCCAGCCTGTGCCGTGTGCCTGACTGGAAGTGCTTTGTGGGGAACTTGGCGTAAGGCGGAGGCGCCTCTCTGATGGGCTGCGAGGCCCTGCGGAGCAGCTGCAGGGGCTTCGTGCTCTCGGGCTGGGGTCCCTGCGGGTCCTGGCAGATCCCTTAGAATTCTGAGTGAGCTTGGGGGCAGCAGAGGGCAAGACCCCCAGGTGTGTGTGTGCTGCCCCAGCTCTGCTGAGCCCTGCTGACAGGGACAGGGACAGTGGGGGTGAGGGCAGCAACAGCACCCACCAGCTGAGCTCCTGTGACAAGCAGTGTCTTTGTTAGGCTGGACTGAGAGTTACAGCATCGGTTCACGACCCCCCAGCCCCCGGTGGCCACGCTGGGACTCCAGCCTCGGTGGGGACGTCCCCACAGTTCTCGTCCACTTCCCTCCGGCTGCAGGAGGCCAGGCACCTGGATGAGGCGACGTTGGCCACGTGGAAAGCCCACAGCCTGCTGCAGAAGGAGACGCTGAGTTCGCTGGAGTCGGCTCTTTGGGAAGAGGTGCGGCCGGCTTGGCTCCTGCTCCGGGGACGTGGCGGGCACTCTGGTCCTGGGCAGTGACGCTGGGTGTCCGTGGGCTCAGGGCTCCTGTGGGGGCTTCAGCCAGGACTGTGGTTTGTGCTGCGAGGCCCTCAGCCCTGCCCTTCCTTCTGCTGCAAGGCCCCCGCCAGACCATCCCAGGGTGGGGCACGGAGGCACCTAGGAGGGAAGCGCAGGTGGAGAGTATGGGGCTGTCTGTCTGGGCCCCGCGGCCCTGCTGCCTGTCTCTCCGGGGGCGCTCGGTGCTGGTGGGCAGAGGGAGCAGCAGTCACAGCTGCCGCTTCTCTCCCTGAGGCTCCAGCTAATGACCCTCTGGGCGGAGCCCCCCTCAAGAAAGTGACTTTTGACCTCAGCGACACGGAGGACTCGAGCAGTGAAAGTTCTGAATCCTGCCCCCTGCCTCCCCGTGAGTGGTGTCCACGGAGAGGGGGGTCCCTGGGCACGCCCCCGCCCGGTGTGGGGCCCGCCCGCCCCCTCCCCAGCTGGGTCAGGGAAGCCTTGCTGTCCCCTGGCCCCCAGTCCCGTCTCCGGGGTACAGGGAGGGGTGGGCCACCAGGGGCCCCGGCCCGGGGCCTGAGTCCTCCCGGCCGGCCGGCCCGTCCCTTGCAGCCGCCCTGGCCGCCAGCCCGGCCTTCCGCAGCACCGTCCAGTACCTGAGCAGCACCCTGCTGCACGTCAGTGGCCAGCTGAGCGGCGTGCTGGGCGTGCTGGGCAGCCTCGCCCCGCCGCCGCCGCTCCCCGCCCCTCTCACATCCACGCCGCGCGCCTGGGACCCGGGCCTGGGCCTGGGCCTGGGCCTTGGGCTGTCGTCCTCCGTGACGCAGACAGTGGACGACTTAATGGCGGAGAAGTGGCGCAAGTATTTTCCTAGTAAGCTGCCTCCTTCCGGCTTGTGCGCTGTGCGCTCCGCCTCCCCCGCACCCCCCGGCCTGCGGCCTGGGCGCTGTGCTGCTGGGGGGCTCGTGCGCTGTGCGCTCCCGCCTCCCCTGCACCCCCCGGCCTGCGGCCTGGGCGCTGTGCTGCTGGGGGGCTCGTGCGCTGTGCGCTCCCGCCTCCCCTGCACCCCCGGCCTGCGCCCTGGGCGCTGTGCTGCTGGGGGGCTCGTGCGCTGTGCGCTCCCACCTCCCCTGCACCCCCGGCCTGCGCCCTGGGCGCTGTGCTGCTGGGGGGCTTGTGCGCTGTGCGCTCCCACCTCCCCTGCACCCCTCGGCCTGCGCCCTGGGTGCTGTGCTGCTGGGGGCCCCTTGGGGCCCTTCCCGCCTCCAGCGCCCAGCAGCACCTAAAAGGTCCTTGTCACCCTCGTGACAGCCACCCCCAGGTGCATGGGGCTGTGGCAGGCGTTCTTGTTCAGTTCTGATAATCTTGGGGGAGTAACTATGTACCCCCACTTCGCAGATGGGGAAACAGACTCGGGGGCAAGTAGTGTGTGTGCCCAGGTGTCTGGTGCGGGGCTGGCGGCCCCCCCCCCCCGCTCCTGGGCTGCTGGCCTCCCATGGGGTCCACACAGGGGGTCCTCACGGGACAGGACGCCATCTCCCCATTGCATCGCAGCCCCACAGACGAGCAGGGGCCGGTTTGGAGATGAGATCCATAGGGCAGTTCCTGTCTGGCTTCCAGCCCCCCTGTCCCTGCTTTCCTGGGTTTTGAGGGCCCCCCCCCTGCGGTTCTGGGAGGCGCCTGCTGCTGGCGAGTCTGGCCCGGCCCTGAATGCTTGCCCCCCGCTCTGCAGCCGGAGCCCCCCGCCTCAGCAGCGGCCCTGCACCCTTGGCGACCAGGCTGGGCTACGTGTCTGCCGGGTGAGCCCAGCCCCCCAGCCCGTGGCAGGTGGGAAGGGGTGGAGCTTGCGGACCTGACCCGTCAGGCCGGTGGGTGGGGAGGCGCCTCTCCCCCCCAGAGGCCACCTGGCCCTGTTCCCGGGGCAGTGCTTGTCCCACTGGCCACCCCCAGCCCCGGAGGGGGGCCTGTGTCTCTGCCGTGGTCAGTGTGCTTGTGGCAGCTCCCTGCTGCCCTGTTCTGCTGAGCAGCGTCTGGAGGGGTCACGGGGGCGTTATTTAAACCCGGCAGGAACTTCCCCTTCATGTTACTGCCTCAGACATCCCTGCTCAGCCCTGTGGCCCCTTGGGAAGCTGACAGGGGGCAGGTGTTTGAATTGATGTTGGGAAAGCGCCCCCGATGGCGTTGGCCCAGAATGGTGGAGGTGGGAGCATCTCAGAGGGGGCTTCCTGCCAGGACAGGATGAGGAGCGAGGCGGCTGTGAGGGCCGCTGTCCCTCATGTCCCCTCTGCATGTCCCCCCTCCCCAGGGAGCAGCTCCGCCTCCTGCAGCGTCCCCGGTCCCACATCTGTGAGCTGGGCAGCGCGGACTCCCAGGACCTGAGCCAGGCTACCCTCAAGTGGCTGCAGCAGCACAGGGACGGCCCCCGGGCGTGTCCTCTGGGCCAGTTCCCAGGCTCAGGCCCCTTCTTGCTGTAGCTGCAGGGCTTGTGTTGTTCCCTGGGGGTCCGAGGATGGTCCCCGGGGGCTTTGGCCCCGTCCCGGGACGTGCTCGGCTGCCTGTGGTTCTCACCTTGTGCCAGACGTGGCTTCCCAGCGCCCCGGCCAGCAGCCGCGCCCGGACGGGGGCCGCAGGCTGTGGTGCGTCACTGTGGAGGCCCCGCTCCCCTACCAAGTGCCTGCGGGGGCCTGCCCTCCGTGTCCTCTAATAAAGCAGGCTCCTGGCCGCTGTTTGTCACACGTCTTCTGTGTACCAGGCGCGCTTCCTTTTTTTTTTTTTAAATATATTTTTATTTATTTATTTTGACAGAGGAGAGAGAGAGAGAGATACAGAGACAGAGTGAGAACTGAACTAGGGGAGCTCCCAGTTCAGCATATGGTTCCACACGGGCCGGGGCCGGGATTCGATCCTCAGTCCCCGGGGCTGCAAAGTGAGCGCCCAACCCACTGAGCCATCCCGGCTTCCCCAGGCGCGCTTCTTGATGTCTCACGTCACGGCTAAGCTGTGTGGCTGGCGTTCTTTATGGGCGAGGAAATTAGGCCCCAGAGGTTAAATGACGATAGCTCAAGGTCCCCCAGGATTCGCACCCAGGTCCACACATCTGAAAGCTGGGTCCTGCCGGCCACACTCCCCTGTCCTTCCCTGTCTGCAGAGCAAAACCGCTGCCCGCCTGGCTGGAGGATTCAGGCCCCCGTGGGCCCGTCTGACAGCCTCACTTGGGCAGGGACCTAACCCCGAAGGCCGGTCCAGCTGCTCTCAGCCATTGGCACACACCCCAACCCAGCTCAGGGCTCAGACAGCTGCCTGGCTTCAGAATGGACCCTGATACACTATAGCAGCCCCCACCTGCCCCAGGGTGGTAGCAGCAGATGCACCCAGGAAGCCGATCAGCGGCGGGTGACGAGCTCTGCAGGGTGCAGCTGGGGAGGCCGGAGGGGAGGCTGAGTCCGCACAGGTGCGCATGCCAGCCGGAGTCAGGACTGATATCAGTCAGACAAACGGGACCCCCCCAAAGGAAGCGAGTCACTGACCCCGAAGAAACGCAGACCTGTGAACTTAGACAACCAGTTCAGAACGAGTGTTTTAAAGAAGCTCAGTGAGCTACATGTTAGGCCACAAAACAAGGCTTCGCAAATTCAAGATGAAAATCATACAACGTATCTGACACACTGGTGCGAAACTAGAAATCAACAGGAGGAAACCGATAATCCATGAGCACGTAGAATCTAGCTGGTTCTTTGTAGCTGGTTCTTTGTAGCTGGTTCTTTGAAAAGATGGAGTTGACAAGCCTTTAGCCAGACTAACCAAAGAAAAATAAAAAGACCCAAATCAACAAAATCACACATGAAAGAGGGACATTACAACTGATACCACATAAATACAAAGGATCCTAAGAGGCTACCACGACCAATTCTACACTAACAAACGAGCAAGACACATCCAAATCCTCATTACAGGAAAGAGCATTCATAACGATGTGTGGTGACAGCTGTGAACTGGACTTAAGATTGTCTCCCAATACACACGAATATCAAATCCTTATGTCGTGCACCTGAAACCGTTACAGGCCCTTATACCTCCATAAAAAATAGCTGGGGGGG
>PVKE010010578.1:0-42176 GCA_004027555.1 Craseonycteris thonglongyai | reverse complement strand
CACATCCCTTTAATGCACAGGCATCTCATCTTGTCAGCTTGTGATTTCAAATTCTTAATTCAACGTTCTGGCATTTGCACCACATGTCTAATTACTCAGAATATTCATTGATGGAGATCTACTTCATTTTTTATTTTTATTTTATTTTATTTTTGACAGAAAGAGAGAGAGATACAGAGACAGAGAGAGAACTGAACTGTGGGGACTCCCCAGTTCAGTATGTGGGTCTACCTGGGCCGGAGCCAGCATTCGATCCTCGGGGCTTCAAAGCAAGCACTTAACCTGCTGAGCCATCCCAGCTTTCCCTTTTTTTTAAACTTCATTTTTAATTTTTATTTTATTTTATTTTTGACAGAAAGAGAGAGAGATACAGAGACAGTGACAGAGAGAGAACTGATGGAGGTCTAGATGTCATTAGGTTTTCTGGAAGTTCTGTCTCTTCTGAAGCATATTTGCAAATAAGACTATAATGTTAATTAATTAAATAATTGTTCATTCATTCGCTCATTCATTCATAGAGTCATTTTACGCACATGTGCTGAGTTCTAGTCATGTACCCAGCACTCTATCCAGCCTGAAATGCACACCATGAACACAACTGACCCTGAGCATCTTCATCCTCTAACTGGTAAATCTACTAAATTATGAGCCATTTCACAGGGGCATTCCACTATGTCAAAACATTAAACTTTACTGATGACTTATTCATAAAGTAAACTCAAAGTTTTCCTTTTAATAATTAATTTTTACTCCTATGATTATAATATGCTTCCCTAAATATGGAAGCAAATGAATTAAGGTAAGAAATAGCTTATAATATTGGATAGTGTCTTGGAAATACGTTGCGTAAGTGGTCTTTGTGGTTCATATAGAAGAAAAAATGAAGTTGAAAAATACTGAGTATTAGAGATGATAATGCAATGACAAGAAATATGTCATACAAAGCACAGTGTACACAGAGTACATTAGTTAAAGTTTTCTACCAAGGATGGAATTGAAAATGGTACATGAAAAAGAAAAAGAAATCAGAATGGCAAACCATCCAGACCTATAGCCTTAGTGAGGAGAAAGGACTAGTGTAGGTATGAGTGCTGGTTGAGTCTGAATGGAACACAAAGTTTGTGAGCAAAGTACCAGGATGAGCAAAATCTGGAGGGGTGTCTGAGGGCATTCTAAAACCATGAGAAGGAAATTTGGACTGCAAGCTCACATATTACCAAAGGAAAATTCAATATAGCACCACCTTTGCTAGGTTTTTCATTCAGCAATTATGAGTTTTGTCATTGGTAGAACAGTTCTAGGTGCTCTGAGACAGTCAGCTCTCACAGTTTGGGCAAGATATGTTCTATTTCAAGGGAGAGCTGAGTCTAATCTACCACAATGTCCAGCCCTGAATCCATCATTCACAGGCCTTTCATTCTGCATCACACCATCAACCCAAACCATTCTAGATGCCATGCCCTACCCAAAGCCATTGATGTCTTCTTCAACTCTCACATACCTGTCTGTGCCATAAAGGATTCTGCTCCTTAACTAGAAAATTCTTAGGTTCTTACCTCCTTCTCAGAATGTTTTTGCATTACCTGAAACATGGCTTTTACCTCATATACCTTCTCAAGCTGCATGTTTCACCTATTTTAGTGAGAGGGTGGTCATTTTGTCATGGGTCAAGTTTACAAACTAGATAGGAGGGATTCTAGATTTTTAAGCAGATTACATTTACCCCAGGTCCAATCAGGGAGCTAATGGGGAACAACTTGGTTAGGGAGGCCTTTGCTTGCATAGAGGGTCTAAAATTTAAGAAATGACTTATAAAAGCAATAATAGTAAACAGACTTGAAACCTAATTGTTAGTCAGCAATGCTCTTTTTTTCCAGGATTAAGCAACTTCCTTTTAAAGTCTATGCTAAGGTTTGTTGTGTGGGGGGCATATAAGAGCATAAACTGTTACTATTAATACACTATAAAATATGTTTTAATAAAAGTATAACTGAAATGTTATATGAACATACACATATACACACAAATACACATGTAAAACTGCTAGTTTGCTTCCAAAAAAGACCAGTTTGAACACAGAGCCCTCACAGCACTGGGTTTTGGGCTATAGCCATAGTGAATTCCCACCAATTTCCCAATATGTCAAAGTCTGTATTTTTTCTTCTCTTCTGTCTTAAATGTCCTTTTGCATCCAACACCCTTGCTCACTTGACTAACTGCTATTCATTGTGTAGATTTCAACTAAGATGCTACTTAATCCAGACAGCCTCGCCTGATTTCCCATGTGAAGATAGGTGTCTCTATTATAAAATCTGACATACAATTTGTACTGTCATTTTAGCACATGTCATGCTATAGTACCATTATTTGTTCCATGCTTCTTGATTTCCAACACCTGGAACAGTGCTTGGCATCTTCATAGTTCAATAAATGATTCTTAGATGACTAAATTAGTTGACGAAATACATGATTGATGGGTGAATGGATAAACTCAGTGAATTGATGGCTTTATGGATGTCTGTGGATAATTTTGAGTATAAGTCATTCCACATAAAAATTATTGTGTATGATAAGGAAGAAGTCAAGAGAACTCAGGATGATCAAGAGAAACATTCTAAGGAATTAGTCTGTTGATTATATCAAAATTTAGCCTTGTTTCTTTTTTGGTTTTTTTTTTTGGTTATTCATACATTTATTGGGTGCCTACTAGGTATGTAATAAAGCACCCCTAATTCTTTGCTCCAATAATTTATTTGTTGCTTTTCATATATTTCAGAAGCCCAAGATGAGCTAAACCCTTCAAAAAATCTGCCAGTTGAACATATAAATTGCATGTATAGAGGCTTGATAAAAACTTTTCTTTCTTTATCTTCAAGAAATTTTAAAGCAAAAAATAATTGTCAAAGTAGGCCCAATGTTCATTTTTTTTAATTGTTAAATTTAACGGGGTGACATTGGTTGGTAACAATTAGTTTCCAGATGTACAAGTCCCCATCACATCACCCATGCATTGCATTATGTGCCCACCACTCAGAATCAGCTCCCCTTCCATCACCATATATCCAGTGCCCAGTCCCACCTCCCTTGACAACTTTCCCTCCTCCCTCCTCCCCCCTCTCCAAGTAACCACCAAACCATTGAGTGTGTCCATAATGCTGGTGTCCTCTCTCACCTCCCCTCCCTCTCTCCTTTCCCCCTTCTCCCCTTCCCTCTGACAATCACTAAACTATTGAGTGTGTCCATAGGTCTCTGTGTCTTTGTTACTTTCAGTTTTGTATTCCACCTATAAGTGAGGTTATATGTTTTCTGATTCTTTTAGTCTGAATTATTTCTCTTAATAAGATGGTCTCTAGGTCCATCCATGTTGTCACAAATGACTGTATTTCATCATTTCTTATCGCTGAGTAGTATTCCATTGTGTGAATGTACCACATCTTCTTTATCCAGTCATCTAACGAAGGACATTATGGTTGTTTCCATGTTCTGGCCACTGTGAACAGTGCTGCGATGAACATGGGGGTACAAACATCTTTAAAGATTAATGTTTTCAGGTTTATTGGTAGATGCCCAGTAGAGGAATGCCTGGGTCATATGGTAATTCCATTCCTAATTTTTTGAGGAATCTCCATACAGCCTTCCAAAGTGGTTGTACCAGTTTACATTCTCTCCAGCAGTGTATGAGGGTTCCTTTTACTCCACAGCTTCTTCAGCACTTGTTATCCCTTGTCTTGTTGATTATAGCCATTGTAACAGGTGTAAGATGATATCTCATTGTGGTTTTTATTTGCATCTCCCTAATTGCTAGTGAAGTGGAGCATTTTTTCATATATGTGTTGGCCATATGTATGTCTTCATGAGAGAAGTGTCTGTTAAGGTCATCTGCCCATTTTTTAATTGGCTTGTTTATTTTTTTCTTGTTGAGTTGTACAAGTTCTTTGTATATTTTTTATATTAGCCCCTTATCAGAGGCATTGTTTGCAAATATTTTCTCCCAGTTGGTTGGTTTCCTCTTTGCTTTGTTGATGGTTTCCTTTGCAGTGTAGAAGCTTTTTAGCTTGATAAGGTCCCATTCATTTATTTGTGCTTCTACTTCCCTTGCCATTGAGGTCAAATTCATAAAGTTCTCCCTGAATCCCAAGTCTATAAATTTAGT
This sequence comes from Craseonycteris thonglongyai, assembly GCA_004027555.1. Classification (NCBI taxonomy): domain Eukaryota; kingdom Metazoa; phylum Chordata; class Mammalia; order Chiroptera; family Craseonycteridae; genus Craseonycteris; species Craseonycteris thonglongyai. The sequence continues at coordinate 38,023 of PVKE010010578.1, read as the reverse complement.
GCCACTGTTTTCTTCTATGCAATTTATTGTTTCATTGCTTATTGGAGGTCTTTAATCCATTTTGAGTTAATTTTGATATATGGTGAGAGATCGCAGTTCACATTCAGCCTTTTACATGTGGTTTTTCAATTTTCCCAGTACCATTTACTGAAGAGGCTTTCTTTTCCCCACTGTATATTTTTGATTCTTAATCAAAAATAATCTGTCCATAAATTTGTGAGTTTATTTCTGGGTTTTTAATTCTGTTCCATTGGTTCGTGTGTCTGTTTTTCTGCCAGTACCAATCTGTTTTGATTACTTAGGCTTTGTAGTACAGATAAAAGTCAGGCAGTGAGATGCCCCCAGCTTTATCCTTTTTTCTTAGGATAGCTTTTGTGATTCGTGGTCTTTTGTGGTTCCATACAAATTTGATTATTTTTTTAATCTATTTCTTGAAAGAATGACTGTGGGATTTTGATGGGCATGGCATTGAATCTGTATATTGCTTTGGGGAGTATGGCCATTTTAACTATGTTGATTCTTCCAATCCATGAATGTGAAATGTCTTTCCATTTCTTTGTGTCCTTCTTAATTTATTTTAAGAGTGCCTTATAGTTTTCAATGTATAAGTCCTTCATGGGAGGCCAGATAATGTGGGTGATGTTCCAATACAGCTATTTGTTTACTGGCTAAAAACTCCCTCACAGACCATGCCGTGTGAGCTGGGGCATTGTCATGATACAAGAGCCATGAGAAAAGTTCAGGTTGTTTTCATTTCTCTCTTTCATGCAGCTTTTCAGCAGGTCCAAATTGTCAACTTGGATTATTGTTTGTCCAGTTGGTTTCATAATGAATAATATCTCTGATATCAAAAAAGTTTAACAACACAAAATTGACTCTTGATTTGTGGAATGATGAAAGTTTTTGGTCATGGAGAAATGGCTGACTTCAGTTGTGCACTTTGACACTTTGTTTTAGGGTCATATTGCTAGACCCATGTTTCATTACCAGTGATAACATGGCCCACAACATTATCTTGCCTCTTTAAAAGGTCTTTGCGAACTTCAGCTCTCTCTTTAGCTTTTGTTCATTGTGAGTTTGTTTGGGATCATTCTTGCACACACCATTCTCATGCCAAAATTTTTAGTTCAGATTTTTCTGCTTCTCTATCGATGTTGACTTGGTATGCTATGCTTCTCACAGTCAGCTGACAATTTTGATGCATAATCCAACAGATGTTTGGAATATTTTTGTCAGTTCTGCTCCTTACTGGTTTCCCTGATCTCTCTTCACTAGTGACACTTTCTCTCCCTTCAGAAAAATGTTTTATTCATTCGTACACTGCCATTTTCTTCATGGCATTATCCCCATTAACTTATTTAGTACATGTTCCCAATTTCACTTCCATTCTTGCCAAGTTTAACACAAGATTTATTTTATTGTTTTTGACAGAGAGAAACAGATAGAAAGGGGGGCGGGCAGCCAGAGCAGTCTTCATAGTTGTATGTCATCAGTTTTTGACATGGTTTTGTTCCACCCAGGTGGGTTGGTGCTATCAGGGTGGGAACTGGGCTGGGGGTCTCCCACATGGAAGGCATGCCCCCTCAAGCCAGGGGTCAAACTAAGGGGTGAGAACTGAAATGGGGACATTACATATGGGAAGCACACCCCAGTTCAGCATATGGGTCTGCACAGGCTGGGCTTGGGATTTGATCTTCAGTCCCTGGGGGTGCAAAGCAAGTGCTCAACCTGCTGAACCATCCCAACTTCCCCAAACACAAGATGTAATGTTTGTTTGTTGTTCTAATTTAAGCTCTGACATTCTTGCCACAGAACACAAAAACACACAACAATAATAATGAATACCACTCAGTAAGACAATGTCATACATTGACATGAACACAATTGTGAGACACTGATATATCAAAGTTATTAAATCTTACTGAGTTTTTTGTACAGTGCAGCCAATGTAAGTTCATGGTGGCAAGTTCGCAAACTTGTCAGACCTTGTATCTAATCAAGTAAACTATATTGTCCTGAAGGTGGAGGGTGGTTTCTAGATGGAAGGAGAATCCTTGAGGGCATTGGACTCCATTCCATATAAATACCACTCATCGTGGGCACCACACTAATATTCTGCCTAAGTTTGGAATTTGTTCACTGATATACAGAGATGACTTGCTGACAGCACTTGCTATACTTACCAAGGTGTGGAAGCAAGCAGTTTTACATTTAAAAAATGTAAATATCATTGGTAATTTGTGTAGTGTCTTTAGTAGTCCAGGAACAGAGGAAGAAAGCAAAGAAAAAAGAAGCATGTTAAATTATTAATGTGGGTATTGAGATCTATAACATGAGGTAGATTTGGATTATTACTGCTTATAAATAGGATGGTATTCTTCATTCCAACTAGAACCAATTTCCAGCTTTTGTTCCCAGGTTATATCTAATAAGATGAGACTTACCATAGGCTGGGTTGTAGATATTAAGACCTTACTTGTCTTAGGCATATTTTATGAGAAATATTTTTATGTTACCTCTACTGAAACCATGCTTATTTTCAGTAGCTCTTCTGCATTTCTAGAGTGATGGGTAGAAAATGAAAATTCATGTAAATCAAGAAAATTTTAATGATGCTGTGCTGTCTAACAGTATAATGTAATCAGGATATAGAATGTTTATAGCCTTTCTCAAAATACTGGAACTGCGTAAGACAAAACTAACATACTCCATACAATATTTCATTATCCATTTCCAGTCATATCTCTCCTATCACAATAACAACACATATTTCAATCACCTGGGGTATTTTAAGCATATATGAGAATATTCACCTTCATTTGTGGCCTTTACCTTCAATTTGTAGAGTTTGGCTTTGGTGGTCTCATACTCTTTTTCTTTAGAAATTTTGGCAGCTTGGATCATTACAATCAGAGAAAATTATCCAGATAAAACTAGTTAAAACATCTTGTTTTAACATTATGTATATTACCACTCTCCCTTCTGTATAGACTCAATACGCCAGAAAAATAATTAAAGAAATTATTCTTACACTATTTGAATAGCTGAAAGGTAGTGGAGAGTGAGCTATGTTAATATCTAGGAAAAAAACAATCTAGACAGAAGAAATCAAGAACATATAAATGTTAAAATGAGAGAGTACAAGGAATGTTTGACAAATGGCACAGAAACTTATGTGGCAGTCAAGCAATGAGCAAAAAGAGTGAAAGTGAAGGCCAGATGCCATAGAAACATGTTTGTCTGCAAGAATTTTGACTGTTTCTCTGAATGGCATAAGAACCCGTTGAAGAAATTTTTTAATTGAGGTGAAATTCATATAACTTTAAACATTTCAATGTAAACAGATCAATGACATTTTGTACATTACAGTGGTGTACAATTGCCACCTCTATCTAGTTCAAAAACACTTTCATCAATCCATACTGAAACTCCTGAATACATTTGGCAGTTTCTTCCCATTTCCTCCTACCCACCAACCCCAAATGACCAACAATCTGTGTGCTATATCTACAGCTTTACCTATTCTGAATATTACAAGAGGTTCATCCATGTTGCAATATGTATTAGCATTTCATTTCTTTTTATAACTAAAAAATATTTCACTGTGTAGATGTACCATGATGTGCTAATTCATTCATCTGTTTATGGATACTTGGGATTTCCAATTTTTGGCTATTGTTAATACTGTTACCATAAATATTCATGTACAGTTTTTGTTTAAACACCTGCTTTCGATTATTTTGTATATATGCCTAGGAACAGAATTGCCTATTTATATAATAATTGTATGTTTAACTTTTTGAGGAACCAAAATGGTTTTCATTGAAAGATTTTGGGTCAGAGAAAGGACCTGATATAATTAATGGCTTAAAAGATGGTACTTACTGCTATGAGAAGAATAAATTGCACAAATAAAGATAGAAGCAAGGAAACACTTGAGGCGTTAACTGTAATTATCTGACTGAGAGATAATAATGCCTTGAAGAGGGATGTAAGCAATGGAAAACAGAGAGAAGAGCTTCAATTTGCTGGTATTAAGGAAGAGCTGACATAATTTGTTGATGGTTTGTATATGAGGGAAAGAAAGGTTACAAGGATGAATGAAAGACTTCTGGCTTGAGAAATTAGAATATTGAATTGAACAATTACTTATAAATGGGAAATAAGCACTAAGTTTAATGGTTCAATTTTTCTATGTTAAATTAGTAATATCTCTTCAGATATCTGTATCAGATATCTATTGCTATGTAACAAACCACTACAGATCTCAATGGTTTATTTGGTTTAAATATCTGTGTCATCAGTTTGGGTTGAACTCAACTGACTAGTTCTTGTGGCTCCTCCTGAAGTCACTCATGTGCTGCAATAACCTGGCGGATCAATTGGGGGCTAGTTCCTTTAAGCGACCTCATATGAGATGGATCATTCTTCTCCACGTGGTCTTGTTCTTCAGGAGGCTAGCATAGGCTCTTTTACATGGAAATTCTGGGGCAGCAAGAGAAAGGGTGGAAGCTATGAGGTCTATTGAGTTCTCAGCTTGCAAATTCCATAGTATCTCTTCCATTGGGGGCAGCTGGTCAAAGAATGTCACAGATTCAACCCAGATTCAATAACTAAAGAAGTTATGGATCATCAGTGTCACATTGCAAAGGGGTAAGCAAATCCAGGGAAGAATTGGTCACTTCTTTCTTCCTTCCCTCCCTGCCTATTTTATTCCTTCCTTCCTTCCTTCCTTCCTCTCTTCCTTCCTTCCTTCCTTCCTTCCTTCCTTCCTTCCTTCCTTTCTTCCTTCACCCACCCCCTCTCTTTCTTCCTTTATTTCTTCCTTTTATTGTTAATGTAGCATAACATCAAAGTGAAACTACTGATAACATATCCAGTTACGTGCACCTGAAGGTCAAGAGAGAAGATTGGACTGTAAGTAAATGTAGACTAGTAAACAAGTCTACATTAATGGAATGACCCCTGATGTCCATGAATTTAAATACCATTGAAATAAGGAGAAAACAGAAAAGTGAAGTATGTAGATCTAGCTGTGATACAGGAATAACCAAGAGAAAGTTGTGAACAATAAATTAAATTTAGCATTGAAATATACAAAAATGACCTTGCATTTGTTGTTTATATAATAGATCATGGCTTTTCTGACATTTAAGTATCTTTGATGTTATCTGATCAGTTTGTGTTGATGGCTGTTTTCTCCCTAGCCCTAGGCTAAGAGGGGGACAATAGTTTATGTGAATATCAAAAATTTTTCCTGTATTAATCTCATTAAAAGATCTGAATCTATTAATATCCAGGGAAAGTAGGCCAGAAATTGTCTGCAATGCTAATGGGAATTATGAATTTAAATTTTCATTGAAGTATAAGGCCAGGTGTTTTAAACATTGGCAATACTTGGTGGTGAGGGCAAGTGAAAGACATTCACTTTATAACCATGTTAATATGCATGGTATTTATTAAATATCTTCTTATACATAAAATCATTCTAGGGCCTCACAATTACCCAAAATCAAATGAAGCACTTGATCTTGTTTTTCAAATGGGTAGTCATTTAAATAAGACAACGTAGCTGAGCTAACTTCTATCAAATGCTAATGGGAAGGGGAACGTGATCCTGTTCACATGGAGACATTTATGAAAAGCATGGAATGATATACTCAGCAACTGCATACAGGAGACAAATCATAGGAAAGAAAATAATAAGCACCAGCAGGTCAGAGCAAAATTTCTACCCATCAGTAATGTCTATAAATAAACCTCTTAGCCTAGTAAAAATCCTAGATGCTGTTTATGGTTGTTATAATGTGTTAAGTACTGTTCTAAGTACATTTCTATCAGTTTACTTACTCCTCATAGCCACCAGTGAGGTAGAAATCATGTTTTGTGCCTGCAACACATCCATTTGACCCACTTGTTTTCAGTGCATTCTTCTGGCATCTCTCTACAAATGCGTGTTTTGGTAACTCTCTGTTTTCCTACCTCTGAGACTATCCCTAAAGCCTTACAGAGCCACCCAGCCTGCAGACAGAGGCACCTTGGGAGCAATCTTTAACTAATGGGGGATGGACAGGAGTCAGTGGGTAAATACCTTAGCTTTGGAGAGATCATTTTAAGATGTGGCTTTTTTGACCATTCCCAGGGTAAGTGACCTTCATTGTCCACCATAGAAACTAGCTCACAGATGTACCTTTCATTGCCTTCTTCCCTTCCTGTTTCATTATTTTATCTTCTTTGCTCTCTGCAATTACCTTCCAATAAACTCATTGCACCCAAATCTATGTTTTTGGCATCATTTGCAGAAAACCCAAACTAAGATAGGAAAAAATTGTTTCACATTTTAACAGTAGGCTGATAAAATATACCTCTTAAAACATACCATTTTTAAAAATATTTTCTGACCATCTCATCATTTTAATATAAATGTCAATTTTGTTCTGTTTTTAATTTTTTGTAAACAACTGTATACTAATCAATGTGTGCAGGAAAACTAGTGTGATGAAAGAGGAAGTTTCATTCTCTTCACCTAGTCAGGGCCAGGCCTCTGGAGCTAGTGAGGATTCATCAGTTGCCACCCCTTTCTTGTTTGCAGCAGTGGGAAATTCCAGAGGCAGTCATTAAGCCCCATTCAGCCTGAGGGAACCAGGAGGGTCTCAATACACATGAACTACTGGGTGGGCTGACCTGGCTGTTTGCTTCCATTAGGTTAGGAATGTGGGAGGCAGTGACTGGGAGTGTTCCTAATATTTCTACCAATTTTCCATCCATAGAAATTCTTTCAGTCCTACATTCAGTTTGATTCATACTTTTCAGACTCATTTCAGTTCAACAAACTGTTATTTATTTATTTTTTTTATTACAGTGAACCTCTTGAGTGGGGCATTAGCTTATATGGTCTTGTAATAGCAGTCAGGGTATTCTTTCTTTCTTTTATTTATTTATTTTTTTTGGTGTATCTTTATGATTTTTTACAATCTGGTTGCTGTAGTCCTACATTAGAGTATTCAGTATAGTGTGCCATAAAGATATTTTTACTGCTCACATGATATTTTATAGGTATTTTATTGACATATTCAAGAGATCAAGTATTTATGCTTCAAACTTACATTAGTTTAATTTAAAAAGATCATTTTTAGGTATAGAAATATTGAAAATCTTGAGAAACGTTTACAATCCAGAAAAGGTGAAGTGTTTGTAACTACTGATGTCAAAAGCAACTGAAAATGTTAGTAGACTCAGGAGAAATTAATGAAGCTAAGTTTTTTGAAGTAGTTGAGAAATCCTGTGAAACCAGATTAGAATATGTCAACAAGTGGAAGTGCAGTGTAGAAAACACTGAGAAGTTCCAGTGGATACTACTAAAGAAGACACATGAACAGAAAGAAATACAGGGCAGCCTAAATGAGGAACTCATCACACACAGAGAGAAACAAAATAAACTCATGTATTTGATCAATGGACCCTCAAAACCTACAATTGTGAGTCAGTTGGATACATAGAACAAAGAAAACATTTCTGTATCTGACAGACAGGTTAAGTGTTTTTCTAAATTGAGCAAAAAATGCCTAGACTTTCAAGACTTTTATAACATCGTAGGGTTGGGGTTTTTTGTGTTTTTTTGTTTGTTTTTTTGTCTTTCAGGAAGCATAGCACCTGTCAAAAGAATATTTTCTTTTATGAACAGTCTGTGGTCAAAGGAGAAATCTAGATGAAGTGTTGAGACAATGAGGGCTAAGTTAGTTATCAGATAAAATTGTGTCATGTAGTGTGAAAGTTTTATGATGAGGTATAGGAAGACCAAAATTTGCTGCATAAGATTACTTTATCAGAAAAATATTTATAGTGTAATCATGGTGAAATAAGAGTCCCCCTCTACATCTACCTAAATTTTTGTATGAGTTCTGTCACTGAAGAATAATTGTTAGCTCAATATGTTCATGTAATATAGGAAATCTGGTCAGCCTATTTAGCAGATATAAAAATAAGGTTATAAATACTTAAGAACTTGATTAAATCTTCTACAGAAATGATTACAATCCAGATCTGGCCTCCAAGCTTTCAAGTTAAATAATACTGAATCGCTTGTTATTAAGATTTTTGTTTTTTAATTGTTATAAACAAATAAAATATTGAATCAACTATGAAATTCAATGATTCTAAATTGTAATTTCTTATGTATATAAAAAAGGAAGATATATTTTCTTGATAAGAATTTAAGACCTAGAAGACTGAATATTCTGGAGGAATAAAGTTTTTATTTACCTATTCTAAAAATAAATTAGTAAAGCAGTATCCTCTTATTTTAATCTTTGAATATTTTATTTCAATAGAAAATGCATTGGAAAGCCCTATTTTTTATAATTTTAAGAAGTATTGTTCATGCTTTCTGACTCTTGATTAAGGTCCTCCCTCCCATTTATGAGGACTTAGATGACAGTTAATTCTGCATTAGTATAGTATTTTACAATTTAGAGTGCTTGTACAGATGCTATTCCATTTAACTGTTGAAACAAGCTTATGAGGTACATGGAATCATTTTACAGTTGAAGAAACTTAATTGCGCTGATTGGGTATTGCCCATGCTGATGTACTTGGCACATGGCAGATCCAGATAATGAATCCACATCTTCTTTTAATCCACAGCACGCTTTGTCTGCTGCAGCAGAGCCAGTGATGAAGTCTCTGACTACAGACATTGCTGGGGAAAGCAGCGTAGAGTAAACTTTCTGGGTGAGCCATATAAAAAGGAAAAGGTTAAAGTATATTTATAGATAGCTGATTCCCATAACTTGATGTCTTATTCTTTGCATTTTTAAAACACATGTACATGCATGCAGAATATTGATTCTCATAAGAGTTATAGAAAAGAATCGTAGTGTTGGAGTACCAAATAGTCAAGTTAAAGACCCTTGCAGGAATAGGCAGTTATCTAACTCTTCCACTGATGATTCCTACCACTTATCTGTCTTCAACCTCTGACCCTCAGTTTGTTTATCTTTAAAGTGGTACCGATCACGTTATATCAAATGAGAGCGTAAATGGACTTGCCTTTAAACCATAAAACATCGTGAAATCATAACTTGTCCTATGGTCACCTTTTGCTAATTTCAAGTTGCTGGCTCTTAGCACACTTGCAAGGGGACGACAAGAATCTATGTAGAGTCCTTAGCATTTGCCCTTTCTTAAAAGTCAAGGAAACTATTTTTATTATTAGTCTTTTCAATCTGAGCAGTTGGTAGAGAGCAAGATTTTCTATATTTTTTATCTCTTCACACCACCTGAGGAGAAATAAATTCTTTAAATCTGCATGACATTTTCATGTAGCCCTAACAAGTCAACAATACCTGACTCTTCTACCTGATCTACATTGACCCAAGCTCTCTTCTGATCTGTTGATACCATGTCTCTTCCTCTCTATAGTTGTTCATATCTTTATTATTTTTATTGTAGTAAAAAAGGGCATAACATTAAATGTACTATCTTAAGCATTTCTAAGTTTACAGTTTAGTAGTGTTAAGTATATTCACATTGTTCTGCAACCATTATACTGCCCATGTCCATAACTATTATCTTTCTTTAAAACCTACATCCTACATCTATTAAATAACTAACCATTCTCCCCCATCATACACCTACCCACAAAGCCCCTAGCAACACCAATCTACTTTCTGTCTCTATGATTTTGGCTACTCAACTTTATCGTCACTTATTCCCATAATTCTTTTCTTTCTTTAAAACCAACACTTTATTCCTATTAAACAAAGGACAGCATAGGGAATATAGTCAATAATATTTTAATAACTCTGTATGGTGTCAGATGCGTATTAGCTTACTAGGGTGATCACTTCATATGCATGTAAATGTCTAATTACTAAATTGTACACCTGAAATTAATATAATATTATGTGTCAACTATAATTTAAAAAATGAATAAATATGTACATATGTACATCAACACAATACAATACAATACAATAATTTTTCATTCTCCCCTCCCAGCAGCCCTGGCAACCACTCTATTATACTTTATAAATCTGACTGCTCCAAATAACTTATATAGGTGAAATCATACTGTCTTTGTCTTTTTGTGATTATTTAACTTCATGTAATGTCCTCATGATTTATTTATCAGTATATTGTAGCATGTAACGTAAACCCTCCTTTTCTTTTAATTAAATTTATGGTAGTGACATTAGTTAGTAAAATTATGTAACTTTTATGTTTACAATTCCAGAATTTGTCACCTAGATATTACATTATGTGCTCACCACCCAGAGTCAGTTCTCCTTCTATCAGCACATGTTTAACCTTGCTCCCACTTTTACAAGCCCCTCCCCCTTTACCATCTGGTAATCACTAAACAGTTGTCTGTGTTTATGAGTTTTTGTTTCTTTGTTTCTTTCCCTTGTTTCTTTGTTGCTTTCAGTTTTATATCTCACACATGAGTGAAACTTTATGGCTCTTGACTTCTTCTGTTTGATTTTTCTTGTCATGATAATCTCTGAATAATATTCCATTTGATGTATATACTATACATCCATTTTTATATCCATTTGTTCATTGATAGACACTTGTGTTGTTTCACCAAATTGGCTGTCCTCACCATCACTTGTTATTTTCTGGTTCTCAGCACAATTGTTCATAGTAGCTAGCTTAATATGTATGAGGTGATCATTTATTGTATTTTTATTTGCATTTACCTAATGATTAATAATGTTGAGCATCTTTTTTTATTGTTTTTGACAGAAAGAGAGAGAGAGATACAGAGACAGAGAGAGAACTGAACTGGGGGCACTCCCCAGTTCAGCATGTGGGTCTGCACGGGCTGGGACGGAATTCGATCCTTGGTCCCTGGCACTGCAAAGTGAGCGCTTAACCCACTGAGCCATCCTGGCTTCCCCAAACTGTATTTTTGTTGTTGTTGTTGTTGTTGTTGTTGTTGAACTGAACTGGGGGCCTCACCACGTTCTGGAAGCACATCCCAGTTCAGCATGTGGGTCCACCTGGGCCAGAGCCGGAATTCGATCTTCGGTCTTCGGAGCTTCAAAGCAAACACTTAACCCACTGAGCCATCCCGGCTTTCCTGAGCATCTTTATATATGATTGTTTGCCATTTATGTATCATCTTTGGAGAAATTTATATTCAAATCCTTTGTTCATTTTAAAAAATATGAAATATTGAGGGTAAGGAGGACAGGAGTGGGAGAGAGGGAGAGGGAGCTAAATATATGCTGACAGAAAGAAAGTTGATTCTGGGTGGTGAACACGTGTTGTAACACATAGACAAAGTACTGTAAATTGTACACCTGGAACCTATGTAATTTTTACTAACCAATGTAACCCTAACAATTTAACAATTAAAGAAAATAAAATAAGTTAGCATATCACCCTTACACAGGAGCTATGCTAATCCGCTCTGTATGTTTCGAATTTCAGTATATGCGCTGCCAATGCAAGCACTATAGTTATTGATTCTTAATGAGAATTTCAGTTTCATTAACACTTTTTTCTCATCTTAACAAACCATTCCCCACTGCATTTCTGCTTTGAAAATATATAAGGAAGAAGGAGCAAGAAATATAATTCTTCAAATGTATGTCTGCTCCTTTCAAGTCATCAGCTCTTTACATTACTTGGTCACTGGTCGTCATTGAGTGTTTTTGGTTTGTTTGTTTTTTTGTTTTATTTGTTTGTTTGTTTTATTTTGCACTTGTTCATGTTTCAAGATTTGGGGGAGAGGAATATTTTAAGGTCTGGCTTAACATTGCTACCTTAAACAACCTGATCAAGGTGGAGACGTGTAAGGAGCAATGTTTCAACCTTTCTTCTAAAGGGGACATAAATCTTTTTTTTTTTTTTCATTTTAATCAAAAGTTCTTAATTTTCTCACCATTGATGTAAAAAATCATTTATGCTTGCACTGCAACCAACATAAATCATTAATACAAAAGAATAGTAAGCAACCTTTAATCAATATCACTTTCTTCTATGAGGAACTTTGAAAATGAAAAGATAGAATTTTTCATTGATCAAATGTCTCACAAACATTTAGCCAGTACCTCTCATCTTCCCAGCACTTACTTTGCTCCACCACACTGGCCTTCTTTATGTTTTTAGGGCAAATAAATGTCATTTACCTGCAAAAACTTTGCATATCTTGTTCTTTTTATCATTGCATCATTGTCATTGCACTCTTAGCTTAATACCATCTCTTTCAAGAGGGCTTCCTGACACTGAACGTGATAGTGCTCCCTTCTGACGGACACTTTTGGTCATTGCATACACTTTATTTTCTTCACAGCACAAATAACTGAAGTTATGTTATTATCTACTTGTATGCTTATTTATTGTCAGCTGGCACCCTGCACTCAAATACATGTCCCATGACTTCCAAGGCCTCTTTCTTTGGTTGACCTTTATATCTTCAGGGCCTGAAACAGTGCCTGATTAATAGCATATATTTAATAAATCTATATTGAATGAAGTCACGGTGACAATGTTAATCAAGGATCAACAGACTATTCCTGTAAAAAGCCCTTTAGGCTTTGCAGGCCACATGGTGTCTGTTACAACTATTGAACTCTGCTCTGCCACTGTAGTGCAAAAGCAGGCTAAGACAATACAAACACAAAATGCTTGAGTATATTGCAGTAGTATTTTATTTATGGAAACTGACCGTGCTGGGTTCAGTCTGTGGACCATAGTGTATTCAGTGTTCAAGTAGATAATTTGGTATTCACTTTGGCATTAGGGCACACTTGGATGTTCATTCAGATACTAGTGCTAGCCAGAAAAAAAAATTGTTCATAATAGTGAAGAGCCAAAGATAAAATTAGACTTATTTTACATGTATAGACAATAATTAAGGTAAAGATTAAGAAAATATTCCAGATTATCTGTGTTGTATTATGACTCAAAGCTTCAGTGGGAAGGGAAATAGTGGCATAAAATATAATGTGCTGGTAGAAAGATATGTTGAAAATTACCTTCCCTGTACAGCAATGTTTCCCACACTTACATGTGCATCAGACTCACCACTCATTGCTAGCTGCCTCACAGATTTCCTGGCCTAGTTAATCTGGGGGTAGTCCTGAGAGTGTATGTTGTGACATAGTATAAGGGATTCTAAGGCTTGTGAGATAGAGGATGGAAAGTGAAGATGAGGTGCTTGTTAAGATGTAAGCAAGGAAACATAGGTAAAAAAATTAGGCCTACATAATAGTGGAGCCTTATTAAATTGTAAGTAGAACACAAACAAGAGGAAATTAGTCAGAAGAGTAGAATACAAGAACTGACAATTAAGTTCATGAACTTATCCTAGAAAAAGTGCTACATACCTCATTGCTGGATATCACTATGATTACCATTGAAGTACTCCTGTTAGGAAACTGCAATGACACCAGCACCTAGTCCACCTCTCAAAGCAATTTTGGAACTCTTCCTGGAATAGTCGTCAGAACTGCTGTCTATTACCCTTGATCTCCTACATATCAAAATGTCTACTTTTCAATTTCTTTTATCTTCAGGGAAAAAAAAAACACATTGTGGGCCAGATCAGGTGAGTAGGGAAGATATTTTAATACAGTTATTTGTTTACTGGCTAAAAACTCCCTCACAGGGATGCCAGTATAGTTTAGTAGTTGAGCCTTCCCTTGCAACCACAAGGTCAAGGGTTTGATTTCCACCTTGGCCTGTGAAAACCCATATGCTAAACTTCAATGCAGCTGGTAACTGCCAGGATAGCAGTGCCATGAAGGTTCTTGCCTTCTCTGCAGAGGGCACCCAGTTCAGTCCCTGCCCAGCGTGGAATGAAACTATTTCACAACTAATGATGTACAACTGTGTGGATTGCTCTGGGTCATCCCCCTTCTCTCTCTCTCTCTCTCTCTCTCTCTCTCTCTCTCTCTCTCTCTCTCTCTCTCTCTCTCTCTCTCTCTCTCTCTCTCTCTCTCTCTCACCTTCTCTCAAACAATAAAAGAAATCTTAAACACAAGCACACACACAAACTCCCTCACAGACAGTGTACTGTGAGCTGGTGCATTGTCATGATGCAAGAGCCATGAGTTGTTGGCAAAAAACTAGTCATTTTTGTCTAAGTTTTTCACACAGTCTTTTCAGCACTTCCAAATAGTCAATTTGGTTGATCGTCCAGTTGGTAAAAATTCATAATGAACAATCCCTCTGATATCAAAAACAGTTAACAACATTGTTTTGACTCTTGAATTGGATTGCCAGAAATTTTTAGTCATGGAGAATTGGCTGACTTTCATCGTGCACTTTGATGCTTTGTTTCAGGGTTATATTGGTACACCGATGCTTCATTACCAGTGATAACATGGCCTAAAACATTGTTTTGCCTCTATAAAAGGTCTAGACAAACTTGGATTTTCCTTTACTTTTGTTCATTGGTGAGCCTCTTTAGGACCATTTTTGCACACACCTTCCTCAGTTCAGATTTTCCTTGGTCTGCCGTGCCTCTCACCATCATCAACAATTTTGATGCACAATTCGAAAAATTTTTGCCATATTTTTATCAGTTCTACTTATTACTGGCCATGCTAACCTCTCTTCATCAGTGACACATTCTCTGTCCTCAGAAAAATGTTTGATTAATTTGTACACTGCCATTTTCTTCATGGCATTTTCCCTATCAACTTGGACTAATATGTCCCTGATTTTTGCTTTGACTCTTGCAAAGTTTAACAAGAAATTTAATGTTTGCTTGTTGCTCTAATTTAAGTTCTGACATTCTTGTGAAGGCACACAAAAACACACAACAACATTAATGAATGTCACTCAGCCAGACCCCGCCAGATGCTGACATGAACACAGCTGTGAGACACTGATATACCAAGGTTATGTAACTTTACCAAGTTGTTTGTACAGTGCTGCCAATGTAAGCACACGGTGGCAAGTTTGCGAACTTAATTTTTAGACCTCATAAGCAGGGATTAAAAATCAATGGGGTGTAGAGATCAGGGGAAAAGGGAACCATATGAATAATGTGACTATAACATTGTTATCTGGGGAAAGTAATTAAATTATCAATCCATTCATTGAAATAAGGGATCTGAGTTTGAAGGGAAGATCCTAATTTCTGATTTGAATGTGATTTGTTTGCAGTATTTTCTAGGAGTGCTGTGAATTAGGGATGAGGCTCAGAAATGAATTCTGGGACCAAGACATATACTATTGGTAGCAGTCAGCAATTTATGGTTATTGAATTTATGGGAGAAGATGAATTAGCTCTTAAAGGGTGTGTGGCACAAAAAAGAGAAGAAGATCTCGGGAATTCTAAACTATGCCAGGCACTTTCTTTTTTAACAGAAACACTGGACTGGTACTTGTATATGAGCACTTGATTAAGTACGGAATTTTCCAATTGTGTTTCCTGATAATATATTAGATAAAATGAACCACTCTCTTTGACAATGCATGATATCAGTACCTGATTTTATAAATGTAGATAAAGGATGTTGACACAAGAGCAGAAGAATGTGAAGGAGAATGATAAATGGTGTATTTGCAATCTCTTCCTTCAACTGTATCTCCATTGATAGACAAGTCAAGGTAGATGAACTGATGCTTTTGACATAAAACTGGAGGAAATGTGTTGAATGAGAGTATATTCATAATAAGATAGAGTAAAGGTTAAATTTTATCTTACCAAAAATAAAATAAATAAAATAAAAACCTAGCTTTTTATTTAAAAAATGTAAAAATTAGAACAACAACAAAAAAGAGAGAAATCAAGACCATATGGAACTAACAGATATCAAAATTAATATAGGAGAAATAAAAATGTTTATATAGTCTCATTAAGTGAAAATGGACTAACTCTTTCATTTAAAATGTAGAGAATTTCAGACAGGATTAAAATAAAGAGTCAATACTGTCACCCCAATAAACTCAATTAAAAAATAGTCAACACTGAAGCTTATGTTGTCTATATCATAAGATAAAAACAAAAGGATAAAGATATGGCATGCACAATAAGAAAAGGTAGTAGACAAAGTAGATTTTAGGACAAGGATTACTATATAAAATAAAATTGAATATTCTAAAGTGATAAAGATGGCAGTTCACTAGGAATATATACTAATATTAAACATAAACATATCTAATAAGAAAGCATTAATATACATAAAGCAAATAACTATCAGTTCAAAGGAAGAAATTAAAAAATCCACAATTAATCTTAAAGATTTTCATTCCTCTTTTTAAGTCATTAGTACAACAATTAGAAAAACAAGTCAGTAAGTATTTATTAGACTTTAAAGACATAACCTAAACTAGTTGACATTTAAAGAATCTCCTCCTTAAGGATCAAAACCCATAAGCTTTTGGAGGAAAAACAGCAAACTTCAAGAGCATATTCCAGTTATTATTTTCTGAAATGTGTATCTGGAATGGTGGTTGGGATATGTGTCTGCTTTGTAATCTGTGCACCTTTTGTAGCCCACTTCCTACTAAAGGCTATTGTTAGATCATCAAAAATAACAGAATTTTTGGATGAGGCTAGTGTACTTTGGCACCTTAACTTCTTTACAAACCTATTAGTTTTATGATTTATCTACTTCTAGTCAGTTTTATGTATGGGCAATCACATAAAGAGTTTGTTTTGAAACTGTTCTCAGTCTTTATTTTCTTGCTTCCTAGCCCTCATAGATCTCAATTGCAGCTACCTTGAATAGATGAGGCCTGGCTAGGAAATAGTCCAAATGTAATCATTTTTTGAACTAAGAATTCTCATCATGTCTTTGTCAAAATGTGTATATTTTTTTTTATTTCAATTCTATCTCCTGATATTTGAGATCTAGGATTCATCAACATTTCCCAGTCTCACAAGCTCTACCCATGTGGTCTCTTTTTATCCTGTTCACTGTCTCATTTTTTTATGAGCTGCTAAAGAGATTCAGGGACAACCGATGTATGTTAGAATGATCTTTCTCAACCCTTTTTCCCCAACTCAGTAATCATTTGATCAGTGTCACAAATCATTGTGGGCAAGAGGTTTATCAAATATTTTGCATTTGAAAGGTATGGATCAAGAGCTATTTCATTTGTTTTAGTTGTTATCTTGACATCCTCCATTCAATCACTGGACCAATGCTCTGTATTGAAGAATGTTTTTGCAACAGTATTCCAGTTCTGGTATTAATTTCTGTTAATAAGGGTAAGTCATGCTGGATGCTGAAACAAACAATACAGAATCTCCATGGCTTTACATAATTTAAGTTATTTTGTTATATGCATGCATGTGCATGCATGCACAGGCCCACACCCATACCATATGAGGAGGGGATGGACAGAAGGAGAGGGAGAAAAAGAGCAGAGAGCTCTGACTTGTGCTGGTTATCTCTAGGAAGATAGGTTTCAGAGGGCTGATGACAGTTAAAAACTAGATCTAAGTGATACATGAACTCTAGATTTTGCTTCCAGATTTAGGAACTATTGGTGATATGCCACTTACAGAAACCATAAGCCAACCAAGAAGTAGTTAATCTCTGCTTCTGCCTCAGACCTTTCTGGTGCAAGTAGCTGAGGATCAGTTAAAATGAGATGTGGAATTTCAGATGTCCAGCTCCAGCTTTAGAGATAACTCTAGAGGATGGTGGGTTTTTAGTTGTACAGCAATAATGTGGTGGAAGTTTTCTGACCTATTAAGTGTACAAGTATCATCACATCCTATCCCAAGCTTGTCCAACCTGTGTCCCAGAATGGCTTTGAATGCAGCTCAACACAAAAATCTTTCTTAAAACATTATGGGATTCTTTGTGTAATTTTTGTTTTTAGCTCATCAGCTACTATTAGTGTTAGTGTATTTTACATGTGGCCCGACAATTCTTCTTCTTCCAATATGGCCCCGAGAAGCCCCAAAATTTGGCCATTCCTGTCTTATCCAGTTGTAGTATCTGAGAACTAACAATAACAACTCACATTGTACAGAACATTGTAATTAAAAAATTAACAGTTTCTGAAATGAAGTTCCATGAGTCCAGACCTCTCATTGGTAATGTGACTAAGGCTGTGTGTTTGCACTAGGAGGAGGCCCTTGCACTATTCTTGCCCCATATGCGTCATGCAACCCTACCCACAACCACTAGGGATGGATTTCATATTCATCCTGATTCTGCCAGTTTATTGCCACAATGAGAAATGTTGGTTTGAAAAACTGAACACATGTAGTATTTTCCGGCATATAAGACGACTGGGCGTATAAGACGACCCCCAAATTTTACAGTTAAAACATAGGTTTAGGCCTATATTCGCTGTATAAGACTACCCCCCGCTTCCGAGGCTATAGTCTTATACAGCGAACATAGGCCTAAACCTATGTTTTAACTGTAAAATTAGGGGGTCATCTTATACGCCCGGTCATCTTATACGCCAGAAAATACGGTAATTAATCATCATCTTATTCAAGGTATCTTCTGCTGTTATACTTGAAATCTGCTCACGTCAGGAGCTGACTTTATCCAAATGTCTACCTTCTAGTTTACTCCTGAACAATGATTTTGCTGAGGAAAGTTTCACATCCATGGTAATTATATTTTCCAATTATTAGGAAAATAGTTAAGATCTGCTCACCAAGTATTCCCATGATTTATTACTTTTAAACAAACTAGTTGCAACTAACTGTTGCATTCACTTACATAATTTGTGGGTTAGGAATTTGAACAGAGTTCAGATGGACAGTTCTTCTGTTCCATGTTGTGTCAGCCTGAATTACTCAGTAATGTTTTACTGACAGTTGTGTATGTCTAGAAGGTCAAGATAGCTTCATAGCTTCACTCATAGGGCTGTTGTCTTCAAAGCTAATTTCAAGTAAGACCTCTCCTTATCAATGGAGTCATAGAAATTCTTCATATTATCTCTCCAACTAAAAAATGAAGCATTTTGCATGATGGCTCAGGTCTCCAAAGACCAACACAGAAGCCATCATTCTACTGAAAGGCTAGACTCAGAAAGGGCATAGTCAATTTCCCCATAATCAATGCAGCGGAAATATATTCTCCATTTGCCCATGTCTTTCCTAGGAGATAATTTTGTAAAGGAGGCATCTAACCACATACTAATGTAAGCTGAAAGAATTACCCAGATTAGTGTATCCGGATAAACATATTAATGAGGCTTTCTTAAGCAACATTGGTTTTCTTAAGAACCAGAGACCACATAGAAACTAGGCTTGGGATAATAAAGTTCTGTTTTACTGGTGATTTCATTTCAAACAACAGAAAAAATAAGAAACATTGCCCCATGTGCTTGAACAGTTTCTCAAACAGTGGCCTAAATTTATATCTTGTGATGGGTAATAAAGAAGTATGTGGAATTAAGGGACAAAGAATTAAAAAAAAACAAAACTTTTATTTTTTTCTTTTCAATATATTTACCCTTAACCCTAATACACTTTTCAGATCTTTCAATAACTTTATTTGCACACTAAAAAAAAAAAAGTTTTGTTTTTTCCCTCAAATTGCAGCTTCAACCACTTCGTTGTCTGTAAATTTCTTTTTTCAAAGCTGTTTTTTTCATATTTGAAAACAAATAATAATCAGATGGTGCTTGATCTGGACTGTAGGAAGGGTGCTTACTGTTCTGAAGCCACAGTCATGAAGAGGAGCCTTGCTCTTGTGCACAGGCACATTGTTATACAAAAGCAGCACACTTTTGGTCCATTTTCCTCTGCTTTTCTCCTTCACAGTTTCTTTTAACTGTTTCAGCACACTGGAATAGTACTCTCCAGTTATTTTGATGCCCTTATTCTTGTAATTGGTCAGCAGGGTACCCTCTGTATCCCAAAAAACAGAAGCCATGGTCTTCCCAGCCAATTGTGACACCTTGAAATTCTTAAGGGGTGGCGTGCCCTTTTTATGCCTTTGCATGGATTCCTACTCTGACTCAGGCTCATAATGATGAACCCAAGTTCATCTCCACAGACAATCCAGTTTAAAACTTCATCTTTTTTGTTTCTGCAAAGGTCCAAAAACTGTTGTGAACACTCCACACGCTGTTGTTTCAGAAGCGGCATGAGCATTCTCAGTACCCATCTGGCACTGACTTTGAACATCATTAGATGTTGATAGACAATATTCAAAATGGTTGTAGCTGAAACTCCAACCATTCCTGCAAGCATTTTTTATTCAATCTGGCATCTTCCACTATAGGTTTTCAACTTTTTTTGACAATGTCTAAAGAAGTGGCCTCAACAGGGCATCCAGACAGAGCTTGTTTTTAATCAACTCTCTACCTTGCTTGAAAAGCTACATCACATGTAAACCATGGATTTCCCAGGGTAACAGTCCCTGTAAATCACTAACAACTCTTTCAAAATGATTTGAGGTGTTTTCTCTTGTTTTGTGAGGAATTTATAAAAGTGTGAAATTCAATTTTATCTATTGTTAGGATTTTCTTCACTTGTGATGTGCTTCTTTAGTGATATCTGAAGTAACACAGTCGAGTGGGCTGAAATTTGACACATAAACTAATAGAAAGTCATACAGTCAAACTGTGTGCACTGGTACTCCCACCTCTCTGATAACACCTCCCAATCATGAATTCCTTGATCACCCTTAATAATTTGGAGATTTAGAATTTGAGCATATCTGTCTGTGAAGTTTGACATCGGTATAATCCGGAGAAAAGTCTATTTAGTTAAATTTTGTTTAAATTGTATGACTTTCCCTCAACAACGCAGAGAAATGTGTCCACCACGCATCCTTTAACTTGTAACACCCTTCTTTTTCTCAGCTCACTATACCTTCCTGATATATTCCCATCCTTTTGTGAAGCTTATTATTATCATTACTAGTATTTTGCTTTAGTAGGAGGTGGGAAAGATGTCTTCATTATGTAAAATGTGATCTATAAATTTATGTGAAGTGGTTCTAAAAGTAGAATGTCTGCCAAGTTCTCTAAAAACTTTACCAGTGTGTAATTAAGTACTCATTTAAACCATAGTTTATGTTTGTATAAACACAGAATGTGGCTCAAAAATAGAAGTTGTTGTGGGGTGGTTTTTCTTTCTGTATTTTCAAATTATATGTTAGATTCTGGTTTTGACAGGTATGACTTTTAAAGTGACAAAACTTGATTTGTAATTGTAGTAATATAGTGGCCTAGATGACAAAAACAACAACAAAAATAAATAAATAAATAAATATATAAAATAAAAAAACCTCTTGGTACAGAATACCTAAGATGTCCTAGATAAAATGTATCATTTAATTTGAAAGAAGACAATATTCAGAGGTGAGAGATTGAGAGAAAAATAAAATTTAGAATAATACTGACAATTAATTATGGCACATTTCCTGAGGCCTCTGATTATTTCTCATGGCCTAGAGCTAAATACTTAAGCCTGTACTTTTGTGGTAGACTTCAGATAAAGATTGAAACATGTGCAGTGCAGGTGAGTTTTATAAAACACTCCAGTATGAAGTCTAAATTTATGAAAGCCAAAAACAACAATAAACTGAAGAAAAAATAATGCAGAGTGAGAGGGACAAGATAGCTGTTTGTCTCATCCTTGACTTTGAATGGGGAGGGGAAGAAGACAAAATATATATAGATTGTGTATGTATGTGTGTTTGTGTATGTATTCATGCACACACATAAACCATTACTTTGAGAATCACTGTGAAAAGCTTGATCTTGTATAGGTTAGAGACAAATTTAAATATCTGTGTAATTAAAACTCTCTCAAAGACAAAAATTAAGTTTTAGGTTATTGCACATTGCTTAAATGCCTCTGAGTTAAAAGTAGAGAAATAAAAATACTCACTGGAGAAAGATAACATAACCCCTAGGAGTCAAAGATGCTTTATAGATGGTGTTTCAAAAGTGTGCCTTCACAATAGCAGCACCAAAAACAAATATTATTTTTAAAATCCAATATATAAGAAAGTAATCCTGGGGAAGCTGGGATGGCTCAGTGGGTTAGGCACTCACTTTGTAGCCCCGGGAACCGAGGATCGAGTCCCGGCCCCGGCCTGTGCGGACCCATATGCTGAACTGGGGAGTGCCCCCAGTTCAGTTCTCACCTGGGAGGGACCCCAGCCCAGTTCCTGCCCTGTGCAGCCCGCCTACCTGTGGAATGAAACTATGTGGAAAAGCCAATGATGTGCAATATGGAGACTGTTCTGGGCCCTTCCCTTTCTCTGTCTCTGACTCTGTATCTCTCTCTCTCTCTGTCAAAAACAATAAATAAATCTTTAAAGAAAAAAAAAAGAAAAGAAAGCATTCCATTATGGATAAAGTGTGTGGGGAAAGAAAATAAAAACAGTGAGATCAGATGCATTAAGACAGCCAACCTTGAATTTATTAGATAGAAAATATTTTATTTAAACATATTAGTATAACTATTTAAAGATTGTATTATATGTGTGAAGAAATAATAAGTGACTACTATCAAGTTAACAGATGTTTTTGTAAAAGATCAGAATAAATCTTCTAACAATTATATAGTCTTGATTTTTCATTTTCATTTTATTTTATATGCATAATATATTAATATATGTAATTGCAAAATAAATGAATAATATAAATAGCATATTAGACAGAAAAAGAAAGAAATAACAAAATAGGAGAGAGAAATAACAAAGTGATGATATATTTTGCAATGCAATAGACTACAGATCTATAAGGAGATAAAAAATGTGTAAAAAATGCTATGTGACACTTGAATGAGAAATCAAAAATAAAGACAAATGCAAATCTTAGGAGAAAAATTTGAAATGGAAAAAGTTAATATCTAAAAAAAATAACCGAGAGATTTCAAATATATATAAAAACAGTAAATCATCAGATTCAGTATACCTAGGAATACCCTAAAATTTTTTTAAACAATCAAATGTAATAAAACAGTAAAAACACATCACCAGTATATGGTAATTTACATATAGAACACAGCAACAGAAACAGTAAGTGGCAAGAGAGAAAATTAGATTATTAGAAAACAACAAACTTAGACTTGACTTCTCAAAAACAACAAAGGAAGGCAGAAATCAGTCATAGTATCATCAACATTTGGAAGGAAAACAACTACAGACCTGGGTATATATTTTAACTTTATATTGGGGGTAAAATGATTAAATTTTATAAAACTGAGCATGTTTGCTATGTAAAGATGCTCATTGATGAACTGTGTAAAAATGTGCATTTGAGATGAAAGAGATTGTTAAGCAAAGAAAATAGTAAAGATGCAGATAAATAAGTGTTTACAACAGCAACATGTCCTTTGGTATGAAAAATATATAATATAAAATGTGTAGTCTATAACATATAAATAAGAAAGGGATTCAATTAATATTAGCAAGATCTACGATTTTTATTAGAGCATTAATTAGTCTTGCCTATATATTTAAAATCTGATCTGTCTTTACGTGTTTTTCCTCTCTTTCCTTTAGCATATTTTTCTATTGAATTGCCTTCAATTTTCTAATCATGCCTTCTACTGTCACCAACCAGTCTATTTTTTTTAATATTTATTTATTTATTTTTGATAGAGAGGGAGAGAGAGAGAGAGAGAGAGAGAGAGATACAGAGACAGAGAGAGAACTGAACTAGGGGAGCTCCCAGTTCAGCATATGGTTCCGCACGGGCCAGGGCCAGGATTCGATCCTCGGTCCCCGGTGCTGCAAAGTGAGCGCCTAACCCACTGAGCCATCCCGGCTTCCCCAACCAGTCTATTTTTAAACATACTCATATTTCTCATCTTAGATAGTTCATCTTTCATTTTTGGATTGCTGAATGATTTATTAATATAAACTTCAACTTTATGTTAAATTTTATCCATGTTATTTATATTTTAGTCCTCTTTACTTTTGTTAGGAAAAAAAGTGGATAAATATAATAACATCCATTCATCTTAAAACTAACCTGAATCAAAGGTGGAGTATAATTTAAAAGACTCAGTAAGTATTTGGTAGCATATTTTAGATACATTATGGAGAAAAAGGAACCTTCATCCACTGCTGGTGGGAATGTAAATTGGTAGAGACACTATGAAAAACAGTATGGAATTTCCTCAAATAAATAAGAATAGAGTTAGCGTATGACTCAGCAATCCCTCTTCTTGGTATCTGCCCCCCCCACCCACCCAAATCTTAAACTTTTGTTCACAAAGATATATGTTCCCCAATGTTCATTGCAGCATTATTCACAGTGGACAAGACATGAGAACATAACAAAACAAAACAAAAAAACCCAAGTGTCCTTTTATAGATAACTGAATAAAGAAGTTGTGGTACATTTACAGAATGGAATACTACTCAACCAAAAGAAAACATGAAATACTGCCATTTGCAACAATATAAATGGATTTTGAGATTATCGTTCTAAGTGAAATAAGTAGGACAGAAAAAGTCAAGAACTATATGACTTCACTCATATATAGAATATAAAACTAAGAACAACAAAGAAACAAGACAAAGAAACAGAAACTCATAGACGTAGACAATAGGTTAGTGGTTACCAGAGGATAAGGGGGAACAGGGAAGTGGGGTGGTAATAGAGGGAGGGAGGTAAAATATATAGTAATAGAAAGAGAACTGACACAATACAACATACAGATGCTGTATTATAGAATTGTAAACTTGAAACCTATGTACTTTTACTAGCCAATGTCACCTCAACAAATTTAATAATAAAATTAAAATAAGATATAAAATAAAATAAATTTTAACTAAATCTCTAACTTCCCAAACACCCAGCAGAACCCCATGGGAAAAACTGACCATGGTTTGTGTTCCCTCAAATTTATATGTAATTTATTATGTAGTGACAATAATTGTTAAATCATTTGTCTATATCTAGCATGGGTTCTCAGTCTGCCTGGCATGGGTTCTTTGCCTGCCATGAATCTTCAGCTGGCATCCAGAAACAGAAAATATTCCACCCCAAAATATTTTAAATGTTGTAGATTTTTAGCTTGAATCAGAGATTTTCTTTCCTTTCCAAATTTTTAATTTATAATGTTAATTGCTTTGATAGCTCCATAATGCCTTTTAATTATAAAATTTATTAATTTCTAGTTTTTGCAATAAAAGTATTGTCCTGCCATAAACTTCTACATCTTATAATTCTTGCATTTCCATTATAACTAATAATCTTGAGCTTATTTTCATAGATGTACTAACCATTTAAATATTCTTTTTCATTTGTCTTGCCCAAATTTTTTATATTTTTAATATCTTTTCTTGCTGATTTATAGATATTCTTTTATACTCATATGCTGAACGATTCCTTTGATGTTATATATGTTGCAATAATTTCTCCGGGTATAAATCTTAACTAAAGCCTTACTTAGTTAATTAATAAATATAAATTTATAATTATAATTTTTATATATTAGATAATTATAGTTATTCAAATTTGTAATTACTTGTTTAGTTAGTGATATTTGAATCTAGTTTAATATATCTTTTCTTATTCCACAACATTAATATATTCTTTGATGATAAACTCCTTGGAAATGTATTGTTATTTTTCACATGTAGATAAAAAATTCACCACTAATTATTTGTATATGGGGTGACCTAGCTGTATTAAATCATTTGTCTATGTATATGTACAATAATCCAACCAATTTTATTAAAAGACTATCTTTTTCTATTCTACTTTTCAACTATATCATAAATAAAAATTCATGTATGGATGGATCTGTTACCAAACTCTATTCTGTCTCATATGTTGCTTTCTTTATTGTTCACCAAATAATCACACTGCCTTAATTACTATAAATGTATTGTAAATCTAAATGAGTATAGATATAAACACTCTTGAAATCATCACCACAATCACTACAATCACAATAATGAATATTTATCTATCTATCCTGAAATCTCATTGTACATCTTTGTCATGCCTCCTGCTGACCAAAGTAAATGAAGACATAATGTGTAATTTTAACACATATCTCTCAGTAACTCATGAAATAAATGTAAAACTTAAGCCATGTACTAGATGTAATTACCTCAAAACTGTAGAACACATATTTTTTCAAACACCCATAAGACATTTATAAAAAATTAAGATGCTGTTCCACAAAAAAAAAAATCAACAAATTTTAAATGATTTATATACTGAGATTTCTCGTTTTCAAAATGTAACTAAGTTAAAAAATTATACAAATAGAATAACATAAAAAATAAGGAATAATTGGAAATTAAGCCATATATTTCTACATGAAAAATGGATGAAAGATTAATTAATAATAAAAGTTAAAAAATATTTTAAATATTGAATTCAGTATAAAAAATTTGGAAAGTAGCTAATGAGTTTAGAATGAAATATATGGCCTTAAATTCATATACTATAAAAGGAGAAAGGTTAAAAAATTCAATCATCTATGAAAGTTATAAATAGAATAACAAATTAAACTTAAACAGAAGGAAGAAAATAATATTTAATTCAGCATTAGAAAAATATAGAACGACACTAGAAAAGTCTACCAAAACCAAATGTTATGTCTAAAAGATTACAAAAAGTAATACACTCTTGACAAGATAGATTTTTTTTTAGTGACTGATACCAAGAAGAAAAATAGAGGCATACATATCAATTCTACTAACACTATAAAGATATAAAAATATAATGAAGTATGGCAATACATTTGAAAATTGACCAAAAAATAGACAAATTCCAAAAACTAATATTAGAAGAAATAAGATATCAACTTATTCTACAACCATTTGACTCTACAATTGAGTCATTTCAACATAGAAATCTCCATGCTTCCTTCTCCTCAGTGGTAACTTCTACCAAACAGGTAGATATATAGTCTTCTTAGGTAACCATATGAGTACAGCAGAACCCTGACACTCAAAACCTGACAAAGATATTTAAAAAGAGGAGAAGTGTACTTCCTTAGTCTTGTATAGAATAGCTATAAATAACTAACAAAAACACTCTTTTGAATAGACTGTTTACCACTGGACTAGAAATCTGTGTTAGTACAAAGAAGTAAGTAGAATAATTAAAGATATGTGGATTAGAAACAAAGAAAGAAGACTGCCATTAATTGCAAATATAGTCTCTATATATAAAATTAAAAAGTCTTTTGATATATTGGTATAGTTAATAAGAGAATTTAGCAATTTGATAAAAATACAATGTTAATATACAAATACTGATATATTTCATATTATAATAATGATCATGAAAGAAGCTGAAGAGACATAATTAGTTAGATATAGCATAACAATAATCTAATGTCTAGAAGTAAATCTAAAAGGATGTAAGATCTCTACACACACCCTAACACACATTTTACTGAGAGAAATTAAAGATTTAAATTAAATGGTAATTTATATTAATGAAACAAGATTTAACGTTGTGAAGATAAGTTTATACACAAATTGATTTATAATGCAAAACTATATTGGTGATCAATTGCAAAAGCAATGCTGTAAAAAAAAGTCTCCAAAATATCCTGATATACAATGTCCTGTATACTTTGCTGTTCTTTTGGGTGTAATGGACACTCTGCATCTTAGCTAAACTTTGTCATGCTTTTACACTTAAATAGGCAACATTGTTTCCAGGGATTGGCTGTTGATTTGAGTACCTTGGCTCTGCTCTTACATTCCTCCAATAAACTAGTTAGGCAATGCTTTTATGGCAGGGAAGAGGTTTGTGAGAAAGAGTAGAAGCATGCAAGGCCTCTTGGGGCCTAGGCTTGGGTTGCCATGATGTCATTTCTACAATATCTACTGGCCATGAAAGTTACAAGGCCACCCTAGGTCTTAAGGGATAAAAACTGACTATATTCTTGATAAGATAAACTCCAAAGTTACATTACATAGAGGGGATTTAGGGAAATCAATAATTAGGGTCTTTAAAGAAGCCAGTCTTCCACAAAGTCCACTAAAAATCCAGGCAAACAGTGTGTGTGTATGTGTATGTTTGACTGACAAAGTTATACTTGTAGTTATATAGGTGTACACATTTATAAAAATTTATTGAACTATGTAGTTACTAACAGAAAATAATACCTTATAGTCACAAATGGAAAAGTGATATAAAAAGCTATGACAATCTTGAGGATAAACTAAGAAAATTTATTACACCAGCTTTTCATATGTGAGAGTATATACTATTTTCTACACCAGATTAAATTTTTTATTTTAATACACAAATATCTTCTTTAATGAATGATTAAATTTATCAAATGATTTTCGGTGTATATTGTTATGATTATGTATATTAACTTCTTTACTTTCTTAAGTGGTAAAATAAAATGTCTTGTTTTAACATTTATTTTGCGATAAAACTTATGTACAATAAATTTGGTATATTAAAGATATTTGGCATATTACAAGTGTACTACTTGGTAAGTTTTAACATATAAGGCCTGACAATTAAGTTTGTGAATTTATTCTAGAAAAACTGCTACATACCTCATTGCCGAATATCACTATGGTCACTTTAGAAGTACTTTCCTTGAGAAGCTACACACCCAGGCCAGCACCTACTCTACCCTCCAAAGCAATTTCGGAACTCTTTTTCTGGAATGGCCATCAGAGCTGTCATCATATTAACATGGATGTCTTGACTGTCATTAATATGTCATCCTCTCAATATTTCCTTTATCTTCTGATGAAAAAAAATCTTTGGGGGCCAGATCAGGTAAGTAGGGAGGGTGTTTCAATATAGTTTTTTGTTTACTGACTAAAAACTCCTTCACAGACAGTGCAGTTTGAGTTGGTAGGTTGTTGTGGTGCAAGAGCCATGAGTTGTTGGTGAAAATTTCAGGACATTTTTGACCCAATTTTTCACATAGGTTTTCAGCACTTCCAAATAGTCAACTTGATTAACTATCTAGTTGGTACAAATTCATAATGAACAATCCATCTGATATCAAAAAGAAAAAAAAAAGGTTAACAGCATCATTTTGACTCTTGATCTAAACTGATGGAATGCTTTTGGTGGTAGAGAATTGACGGATTTCCATTGGACACTTTGATGATTGTGTCATATTGGTACATCCATGTTTTATTGCTAGTGATAACATGGCCCAAAACATTGCCTTGTCCCTCCAAAAGGTCTTGGCAAACTTCAACTTATTAGCTTCTGTTCATCAGTGAGTTTCTTTGGGACCACTTTTGCACACATTTTTCTCTACCAAGATTTTCACTTCAGGTTTTCCTGTTTCTCTATCAATGTTTAATTGGTCTGCTATGTCTTTCACAGTCAGTCGATTATTTTGGTGCAAATTTTGACACATTTTTGCAATATTTTTGTTAGTTCTGCTTGTTACTAGCTGCTCTGACCTCTCTTCCTCAGTGACTTTTTCTCTCCTCTCAGAAAAATGTTGAATGCATTGTACACCACTGTTTTCTTCATGGCATTATCCCCATCAACTTGCACTAATATGTTGGATTTCACTTCCACTCTTGAGATATTTAACAAGAGATATAATGTTTGTTTGTTACTCTAATTTAAGCTGCAGCATTCTAGTGATGACATAAAAACACACAATAATAATGAATGCCACTCAGCAAGACACCACCACACATCAACATGAACACAGATGTGAGACACTGACATACCAAGTTTATGAAACCTACCAGTTGTCTGTACAGAGCTGCCAATGTAAGACAAAGGTGGCAATTTTGCAAACTTAATTGTCAGACCTTGTGCATAACACAATGATGACTATCATGATAATTAGTGGTGAAGTATTCAAAACCTTTCTCAGTGGCATAAGTTTGTGTCACTCGTTATTGGTACATATATTAAAAACAGTTTTATTTAATCTAGATACTGTTGAATTTAATACAAAATAGAGGTTTTACAAATATTGACTGATGAATAAATTAATGAATAGATAAGGATCAGACAAGTGTGTATCCATGAATATTTCCAATCTTAAGCAAACTTGTTTCCTTTTTTTATTGTTAAATTTATTGGGATGACATTAATTGATATCAATTACATTGTTTCCAGGTATATAATTCTACATTACATTGTCTATACATCACATTATATGCTCACCACCCAGAATCAGCTCACTTTCCATCACCATATGTTTGATTCCCCCTCCCCCCACCCATCTCTCCCACCCACCTCTCCCTTTACCCTCAGGTAACCACTTATTGACAGTGCCCATGAGTCTTTGTGTCTTTGTTACTTTCAGTTTTATATTCCACCTATAAGTGAGGTCATATGTTTCTTGATTCTTTCATTCTGACTTATTTAGCTTAATAAGATGTTTTCAAGGTCCATCCATGTTGTCACAAATGGCTATATTTCATCTTTTCTTATTGCTAAGTAGTATTCCATTGTATAAATGTACCACAACTTCTTTATCCAGTCATCTATCAGAGCCTTTAAAAAAAATTTATTTTATCATTTGACACAGAGAGAGAGAGAGCCAGAGAGAAGGAAGAGGACCCAGAGCAGTCTCCACAGCTGTACATCATTAGTTTTGGCATAGTTTCACTCCACACAGGTGGATGTGGGCTGTGCAGGACAGGAACTGAACCAGGGGACTCCCATGAGGAAAGCTGGCCTCAGTTCAGCAAAAGGGTCTGCACAGGCTGGGGCCAGGACTCAATCCCCAGGCCCCATGGCTGCAAGAGAAACGCTCAACCCACTGAGCCACCCCGGTGTTCCCAGAAAACTTTTTCAACTGTGGTTCTTAGGGAACTGTGCCCTAAATTATTAATTATGTTTAATGAAGGAACTTCAATGAAACCAGACAGGTACTCATCTCTACTATCCTTAGGAGAACTTAAGAAGTTGTCACTAAGGTAATTTCTGTGTTCTGAAGCGCAGGAAAAAAACTCTGATTGAGTAAGGCTGATAGAGGCCATAATTCAAGTTCCTATTACATTTGTACAGATTTCTTAGTACTGTGTGTGTTGGTATTGAGCAGTTGTTATTTTTAGTGAGTGACTCTTCAAATGTTGACCTTTGTGAAGAATTTTCTTGATGGCAGACAGAACACATTAATGTGCTGGCACCTAATGTATGAAATATCTATGGGCCATTTCATAAACTTTAAATTGAGTGACTTTCCACAAGAAAAAAGTGTTTCTTTTAATAAGCGTTTCCCTTTCACTGAATCTTCTTCACCTGCTCAAAAAGACTTGAAGTTTTGCACTGCCTTTGATAAGTTTTGTCAGCATGATAGAAACTTTATAAGTTACTGCTAAAATGCAATAATCATTACCTGTTATTTTTCAATTTGATTTCAGTATAAATGAACTTATCTTTGTGCAAGTAGCATTAAAGCTAATAACCCTAAAAAGAATTAAGATTAGAAAGTAATACTGCCAGTGACAAAGCTCATTAATAGCCTTTATCACTACACGCTGATGAACTACATCTTGGATAATTGGCCTAATTATAATACATTTGTTTCTTCAGCTAGGTATTCTTCACTTCACTCTCTGTTGATTACTTATTGGTCTCAGTTTGTCCAATTAAATTTTTCTTTCTACTCTCTTCACTTATAAAATTGATAGGATGTATCTCAGATGTCAGTGTACCTGTGTTTTGTATAGTGAAGAGCTGCATTAAGGAGACGAGTAATACAGAGGCAAAAGAGGTCGCTTTATCCTAGCATGCAGGTCATAATACAAGATGTAGAGTGAATAATAATTCATGTGGGTTTCCACCTATTATTTTTAAGTGAAGATTCTAGGGAAAGCCGAGATGGCTCAGCGGGTTAAGCACTCACTTTGAAGCCCCGAGGACCAAGGATTGAATCCAGCCCAGGCAGACCCACATGCTGAACTGGGGTGTGCTTCCCGAATGCAGTGAGGCCCCCAGTTCAGTTAAAAAAAAGATTCTAAAGTTTATTTAAAACCTAATTATACCATAGACTGCTGATACATTCTAATTGATTCATTTCCATAAAGCATTTTCAGGTAATTTATTTTCATGACAAGTAACAGAGCACCCAAATAAAAGTGAACTAACAATAACAACAAAAATATTAAAATTATTTTTATAAGAGAGTGCCTGGAATTAAAGAGTTAGCTACATTTGGATAAGTAGTTAATGAGTATCTCTAAGGAGCCTTTTCTTGGCTTCTACTCTACCATTCTCAGCATATCAGTTTTTTATTTCCTGTGCCTATAGGCCCTCATTCTTTTAAGATAATTTCCATAGCTCTAGGCAGTAGCACCACATTCAAAGGCTAGAAACAGGAGAGAAACTAGGACAGTGAAAGTGAATCATCACATGATTCTCTCTTCTATTATCAGAAAATAAATATAGTCCCAGAAGACCTTCTCTTACTTCTCATTGGCCAAAAATTGATAATATATTCATGTCTATAGAAGAGGGAGATTGGGAAAATTTTTAGATTTTCCCACTATTTTTAGAAAGAATGGCTTGGGATACAAAGGTGCTTGGTAATGGCTTTTGATTATAAAACTAAAAGTTTATTTAAGAGGAAGATTCTCTTTTCTGGTAAGTCAAAATATCCATGAAACTTGATTTCTCCACATTCATCCTGAGTGCATTGTGCAAATTCTATGGAGACACAAATTTGAATTTGAGTAGTTGGAGATATAACAATATTCCCAGCTAAATTCGAATTAACATTAGAATCTACTATAATAAGAATGATCAAGTTATTCATTTTCCAGAACAGACATGTTTGGGAGTGAAATGGGGACTACTAATAATTACTCTTGGACAAGTGAAGTTTACTAGTATCTCAAGCGAACTGACACATATCACCTTATTTTTAATAGCTATATTTACATAACAGAGCCACAATATCACTGATTCCTGACTATTGGTTTTATCAACCAGTAAAGTGAAAAGGACAAATCAATAACAGATGAGACCCTTGGTGAAAGAGAGAAACAACTATTACCAACTGGTACCCCAAAGAGTAAATTATTCATATGTAAAACTAGCCTTTAGCCTCCCTCTCCAATTCATTGTCAGTGTCAACATCAAAGAATAAGTGAATCAGAGAGGTTTACAGATCTGATAGTCATAAATAATCCTCAGGCTGCCTTTGACAAAACTTCTTTCTCTGATTACAAGTATTATGCATGCTCTGACCAATAAACAATGGGACAAAGTTTGTCATGGGCATATTTGAGTTTCAGAGATTGTAAGCACACATCAACTTGATTATTGGGTACATTAAAAATTATTTCACTAAATAAGTTGCATTAGTCAAAATTTTTCATTTAGGGGAAGCTGGGATGGCTCAGTGGGTTAAGTGCTCGCTTGGCAGTCTCGGAGACTGAGGATTGAACCCGGCTCCGGCCCATGTGGACCCACATGCTGAACTGGGGTGTGCCGGGGCCTATGTGGGAGCCCCCAGCCCAGTTCCTGCCCTGCACAGCCCCACACCCACCTGTGGAGTGAAACTACATGGAAAACTAATGCTGTCAACTATAAAGACTGTTCTGGGCCCTCTAACTTCTCTCTTGCCTCTCTCTGACTATCTGTCAAAAACCAATCAAATAAATAAATAAATAAGATTTATTTTAAATATATATATATATGTACATATATATATATTTAATATATATAAAATATATATATATATATATATTTTCCCTCCCAGGGAGAACACAGCTTTATTATTCCAGTGGGCCCAGTAGGATAATTCTCAAAGACTGAGCCATATATTTATTTTAAAAAAATTTTTTTTCATTTAACTGCAGGTAACAATCCCTACCCCACACACATAAAACCTGTAATTTAATAAGATGAGGCTTTATGTTTTTTCTCTTGTTAAAAGGACTTTGAAGGTAAGAAGTTGCAGGTGATGAGTCTATAACTCAAATACTTTTCAAAACAAAATTATTCTCTTGGCTGTTATTTCTTAATCACAAAATGTTAGATGCAGTTCCAGCCACCAGGCACACATTCCAGGCAAGAAAAAGAAAGGAGGCAACCAAAAGGGACAGAGTCTGTCCTCTTGAAAGAGAATTCCTGGAAGCTAAAGCTACCACTTAAGTCTCAGTGGCCAAATACATGCTTTGTTAATATACTCAATTATCAAATCATTATGTTGTAACCTTAAACCAATACAATGTTCTATGTCAATTATATTTCAATAAAACAGGGCGAAAAACTATACTATGTTGCTGTCATTTGGAAACAAATTAAGCTGGACATGTTACTGCATTCAGGAAAACTGGTTTTTAATAGAAAGGGATATTGATTTGCAACTGGAATTGCTTGCCATATGATATGTAATAATGTACCTAATCATGTATTGAGGGAAATGTAACTACCCTTCCCATCTATTTTCACTATTATTATTACAATGTCACAACTGTCTTGAAAATGATAATGAAAATGATACAGAATTATAAAATTTCCCTCTTCCCAATTTGACAAAAATAAAGAAAATAAATAAAAGTGTAAGCTATGTTTGAGGAGTTTCTCCTTACTTCCTCACCAAAAACAGTAGTCTAAAACAAAAGAAATAAAAAAATTCCCAAATTTTTCACAAATAGTCTCAAGTTAGATGTGAAGAAGGATGGGGGAGGAATCTAAGAGGGAAATTAAAATGCTTTTTGATATAAAAACCCCAATTCTTTTAGATGCTTCTCTCTCTGTTCATTAATAAAATGAGTGTTCCTAACTCCTTTTTACAGAGTAAATTGTTATTTAAAATTTAGTGTACTTAAAAACCTCACTCTCCTAAAAAAATTTTCTCCATCCAATGGTCACTTTCTTATATGTATTCAGAGATTATATATTCTTTTTTCAGAATACTTAACAGTAGTTTTCTTGGTATTTGTGTAATTATTTGATTATTATCTATTTACAGTATAAGTTATCTATGTTGAGAGTTAAATAATTAATTTGTTAAATATGTATTGAAGCTTACAATAGGTCCATGACTATCTAGTGTTCAGGATACAATGGTAAATAAGCTGCAATCAGTCAGGAGTAGAGTATATTGAAGTAGATGGCATATATTTGGTAAGGCTATATTGAAACACATTTTGAAGGAAGTATTATTAGTTCAAATGTAAATACCGTACATAAAGAATTAGAATTACTCAGATACTTAAAAGGTCATGAAGGAATAAATGATACTACAATTGCACTCTAGCTTTAAATGATTGTAAACTGTATAAAATATTTGAGGCAGTTGTCCTCAGTCATTAGACAATAGATAACTCAGAACCATGATCATTGAGATAAGAGAAATGTACAATTTAATTTCCTAATTATAACAGTCCTAGCAAAGCAGGGTTTCCATAGACTAAGAACTGGACAGAGATATCCAACATTGTACAGTCCTGGTTCTAGGAATAAGTAAAAGACCAAAGTAGACTCACACATAAAAGTCAAACCAAACCTGACAGGAATAAAAAGATCTGTAAATAATTTATCAAAAACTACCACCCTGTAAGGAAGGATACATATTTTAAACTCTCTAAAACTTATTCATAATTTTTAGCATATGACAAGATATCAAATATAAAAGTAGTATGAAACATGGCAATTTTTTTTAAGTCACTAGAATATACTTCAATATAATACAATACTGAAAATAGCTTCAGCAGCTTTAAAACAGCTAACAAATTTATGGTTAACATTACAAAGAAATAGGTTATAATGAGTGATCAGATGGAAATATCTGTAAGAGAATTTTAAGAAGGCAAAATGGAAATTCTATAAATAAAAGTACAATAATTGTAATGTAAAATTTAGTTATTTTACTTAGCAGAAGATTATAAAAGGCAGAAGAGAATCAATAGTCAGAAGACAACCTAAAGAACACACACACAAAAAAAAAAACAACAAAAAAACATTGTAAACAAAATAAATAGAGCATTGATGATCAGTGTACAATATTCAAGTAATCTAATCTAAAGGTAACCAGAGTTGCAGAAAGAAAAGTTAAATACACACATACACCAATATAATGTTGGAAAATTTTCCAGTTTTGGTGAAAAATAATAATTTCCAGAGACAATTAAAACAAAATCTAGTCATAAGTATGCCAAAAAACAAACTCAAAGAAAAATTTTGAAAGCAAACCAAGAAAAAGACACACTGCAGAGAAAGGAACAATGGTATGATTAAGGATGACTTCTCATCAGAGACAACAGAGGCAAGGACAAAATAGAGTAACAGTAAACACTCTAAAATTAAAAAAAGTCAATCGAGAATCTATATGTAGTGAAAATATGCTTTAAAAGTAAAATCTAATGAACGCATTTTCAGATAAAGAAATGCTGAGATAATTGACAGCTGATCTACACTTTAATAATCACTAAAAAAATTTTTCTGTTGAGGAAACTTACCTTATAGAAACTTGGATTTATAGAAAGAAATGAGAAAAAAAAATGACAAATATGTAAGTAAAAAATAAGATATATATTGTTATTATTTTTTATACAACAACTAAGAATTTCAAGCAAAAATTAATAACTATTTTGTTATGTCTAACATATATAACTGAAAAGATTGTGGCAACAATACAAAGATGAGGGTTAGCATTATAGCATTGAAAGTTTCTCACACTTTAAAAGACTTGTAAAGTGTGAATTCTAAAGTAGACCAAAATAAGTTAGAATACATATTGTAATCTGTAGGTAAGACACTTAAAACAAATATACACACAATGCAATAACCTCCAAAAAATATCCAAATAGGTATTAAAACAAAATGTTGGAAGTAACTTTTTTAACTTGATGAAGGCATAAAATAATGAGGAAAAAAAAGCCAAGAAATAGAATAAATAAGTAAAAAAAAAAATCAAGATGATTTATTAAATGACAAAACTGCACATGTACAATAAATGTAAATAGGTTAGGTACTACAATTAAATGCAGGGATTGTTACACTGGATAAAAGATAAAACCCAATATGGTGGGTAGAGAACACATACCTCAATGACTCGCGTAATAAAAAAATTAAAATATGGAAAAAGATATATATTTTTATAAAACATAAAAACCTATTTGACATTCTTAATATTAATAAAGGTTAAATTCTAGATAATTAGTATTATCTGAAAAAACAAGAGAATTCATAACATTAACAAAGTCAATTAGTCAAGAAGATATATCTACTCAAACATGCATAACAACATTAAAAATATATGGAATATACAGTGACAGAATTAAAAGGAAAAATAGGGAAATGCAGAACAGCTAATTCAATGATTGGTAGAACCAGTAAAATACTTTAATACCAGTTTTCTCTGCCTAAAATGCTCATTGCTCATATTTTGCAAGGATGACTAAAATATTTTCTTTCTGTCATCACTTGGGCATTATCATTTAGTCTGATACGAAACAGCTTCCCTAATATGCCAGGCTGAATAGAATTTTTTCAGGTGTTACATTCTTTATAAAATGTATTTGGCCTTTGCTAGTTTCTCCTCTGCCCAACATAATTTCCAAGACTTCATTATCTTCTGCTGTACTCACTTGTACCCCAATGCCTAGAGTAGCATCTGACAGCAAGGGACTATACTAGAAATGTCTTGAATGGATGGATGCCTGAATGAAGGGTGATAAGTTTATGGTCTACATTTTTAAAGCTGAGGTAAGATATGTTGTATTATAATAAACAACAATATAAGTATGATAAATATTTAAAGAAAAGCTACATAACATAGTAAAAAAAAAATATATGAATAAAAGAATAGAGTATCAATAACATGGAGAGAAGAAAATGGTATGTTAAATAAATTTAAATTTAATATTTGACCTTAAATGGTAAGAGATTATTATATTAAAAATTGATAAACTAAGAGATGTAAATCTATCATTAAAAATGTAAAGACTTGGGGAAGCTGGGATGGCTTAGTGGGTTAAGCACTCACTTTGCAGCACCGGGGACCGAGGATCGAATCCCGGCCCCAGCCCGTGCGGACCCATATGCTGAACTGGGGAGTTCCCCCAGTTCAGTTCTCTCTCTATCTCTGTATCTCTCTCTTTCTCTCTCTCTCTCTGTCAAAAACAATAAAATAAATAAATCTTTAAAAAAAATGTGAAGACAACTAGTAATAAACTAAAATTAGGCTGTAAATTGCAAATGACTAAAAGAGGAAACAAAAGGAGAGTAT